>BHFT01040192.1:0-19796 GCA_004320025.1 Laticauda laticaudata
AAAAGAGAGAGATAAATGCTTTTTGCCAAATTGACTCCTTGCAATCCTGAATTCGTGGAAACACTTCTTACAGCTGCCTGAGAAGACTTCCGGCAGTTATTAAGATCAGCTTAGGTTTTGTAATTTTTGTTATTTACCTTATTATGAGAGGGTGATTTCTTTGTGTGGAATTGAGATAAGCACCCAACAGGAAGATAGCCACAGAGAAGGTGAGGAATATGGTGGAGTGAGTACTGATGCAGTTAGCGCAGATAGAATATCTTCTCAGAAACCAGAGAGATTCCTCCTTCACTATCTTCACATTATGTCAGAGTATCTGGACATGTCTTTTAGAGCTTTAGCTCTAATGCTGTTTTAAAGATGAAGCTACCTGGAATGATCAGTGACTCAGTCATCTTTCTCAAACAGTTTTTATTTTCCCTGCCATGCACCTTTCTTCTATTGATGAAGTAATATATTTTTCAAATCAATCTTAAATTTATTCCAGAAGAAATAGTACAATCCTTTTGACTAATCCAAAGGCCACGGATTAAAGGTTAATTCCAAGTTGAAGTATCAGGACCTATATTACCTGGATATTACAAAGACAAGGAGAATCATTAAAGGCCTGTTCCACTGCACTTACGAATGCAAAGAGGATGAAAATTTAAAAAAAAGCTTGTCATCACTGGAAAACGCTATACATCCATTGTGTAGCTCATGCATACGGTGTTTCATACCGCCTCTATCCCTCAGCATCCGTCCCACCTGGTGATTCATCCGCGCAAGAATTTTGGAGTGCCACAAAATTTTTGAACGGATGAACTTTCCACCGCTACGATGACAACCGCGACATTAATACAGGCAACAAACGTTTAGTATCCATTATTCAATCCGTTAATTCCGCTGATCGTTTCTTGCAATACTCTGGCCATTCTCGCAACTCTACATCCGCTGCTGCAGCTGAAAATGCAAAGAGGATCTCTTCAGTATATCCTTCTTTGGCCATGGTTGATGCCAGACCTACAAGTTCATCGACATCTGATGCTTCAGGCAACGGATCAGCTTCAGGCTATCGCCAGTATACAATGCTTAATGACCTCAAGGATGGGCTGGAATGCCAACCTCATCAATGGGTTTCCCAGATCCAGACCCCTACCCAATGACACACAAATGTGCTATATTCATCATTGTGATGACGGCCTTCTCCCTAGAACTACCTCATGAAGCCCTATCACTTCAAGATACCCTCATCCGTGAAGAGAGGATCTTCAAACTACAGGCGTCCAGGGCAAGACGGGTGGTGGAGAACGCCTTTGGCATACCTGGCCAACATGTCCAGATACTTCTCACCACATGCCAGCATGACTGTGAGGAGCATCGTGGAAAGCTTGCTGCCTCCTGAACAATCGTCATCGCCACACTGCTACCCAGTGTTGCAGAACAGACTTGTGGACCGGTCAACAAGGAATGAGGAATGGAGCCTGGTGAATGGAGGCAACGTACGAAACCTTGAAGACCCTTGGATGTACAAGGCCCCAACAGAGCTTCATGTTGAAGGAAGAAGCAGCGCCAACCTGCCTGAAACACTTGGTTGCAACTCCCCAGCGGAGCAGTGTAAGAGTGCCAAGACAGGATGATAATGACTTAATGGATGCTTCTTGAGGTCTGTCGCATAACACTGATTGAGATTTGCCATGTGTGTTGAGTGGCCTTACAATGAATAGATCATTAATAAAGAGCTTTGTTTATTTAAAATGTGTTGATCATGAATAAATGTTATTTGATAATAAGGTCCATATGTGTGGCAGCTGGGATGGTGACCATACAGTTCCCACTATGCGTTGCACTGGAGGTTTATCTATCCCACAACTGTCCTTATCTATCCACAAGGCATGCTAAGGTAAAAAAATGAACCAAGTTCGTCTTAAGCAAAGATAACCTTTAAACCTCTTGTCTTAGGTAAACTTTATGACTTTTATTCCAATAAACCAAAATGAACCAAGTAAACGTGTCCTTAAGTATGTTAAGCCAAAGGAAAGCCTTATTAACTGTTTTTAGGTAACTTTATGACTTTTATTAAAAAAAGCAAATCGAACCAAAGTAAAGTGTTTTAAGCAAAGATGAAACTGAACAAGTACCAACTCAGTCTTCTGACTCTATTCTAGTCACTCTGTGAGTCATGGTCCTGGATCTCAGTTGTTTAAGCGCCAGGATTGTGGAGGTGGTTGTGGCTTGAGTGCTGGTCTGAGGTCCATTGGGATGCTTAGGTCCCGAGAGATGTAACAACAGGGGAGGTGTGTTCAGGAAGCTCTCAGAGACTGACTCAGTCCCGGGAGGTTGAAGGCCTTCATAAAGGACCTGAGATGTGAAGGCACCAAGGAACTGATGACATATTGTCTGTTGACAGCTTGGCTGTGGGGTGGAGGAAGGAGGAGTGTAGTGGCTGTGCTTGTCTTGCAGCTGGGTGAGGAACTGGCGTCTGGGCTTGCCGATGAACCTGGGCCTGGACTGGGGAAGTTCTGCCTTCTGCTGTGGGAAGTCCTCGGTATCATAGCCTTGGTAGGTAGAGAGTCTCTGCTGAAAGCCGTGGAAGGGCTGCTGACATCGCCTGGGTGGGAGGAGCAGAACCTGACTGCGTAGGAGCAGATTCAGCTGGGCCCTTGAGGGTATGCTGCAGAAGTGCTGCTTATCTTCTCTTCATCACCTGGTACTGGGCCTCAGGCAGGTCCCTGAGGGTTGTGGCTTCACGTAGGTGAGAAGGTGTGGGCGGCGCGAAGGATTGCTCTGTCCAAGTGGACACAGCTGAGAGAGAAGTTCTGTGCTGGTCTTCATGTGTCCACTGATCTCCAAACAGGACACTGGTGGTCTGGCCCTCCAGTCTGCCTCTCTACCCTGCCTCCTGTGGGATTGGGGTGGGGGTGGGTGGCCTTCTGGTGGCTGCTGCTTCTTCCTCCGTTGTGTGACAGGGATCCTCCAAGTCCCGCCAGCATTGGGGAGTGGCAGCTGTCTGGGGGTCTCTGCCATTGGGCCTCTGAAGATTTACCTGCCTGAACATTGGAGCTCGTCTCGCTGGCTGGAAGAGGACTGGGATGTCTGATGGGCTGTCTGAGGAGAAGGAGGGGTGTCAATAGGGCCTTGCTCCTCCGGTGGCGGATTCACCCTCCAGGAAACTGTCACTTGGCCATGACGTACATCTCCCGGTCAGTGAGCTTGACAACGGCTGCCCGGATTTTTTGAGGGTTGTTGCCATATCAGGTGTGCATGTGCTTCTCACCCATCCAGGAGTACCCCAGGCTCTCTGGCCTTGTCTCTCCACGCTTGCCTGCTTCTTCTTGGTGTTCGCGATAGAGTCTGTGTGCCCTTTCTCCAGAGTTATCATTCTCCTCAGCCATTCCATGCACCTCATCCTCATGCTCTCAAAAGGTGTACTGTTCCTGCTCTCCCTTCTCCTTCCTTGCCCTTCCTCCTCTGGCAGGGGCTGAGCAGCGGCCTTCAGGCTTGAGAGCAGGGCTTCAAGAGCGAGGGCTTTTTGGGAGGAGGGGGCTTGAGGGCCTTGGCGGTAGTCCACCACAAGCAGCAGCAAAGGCAGACAGCTTTCAGAGTCAGTTGCCAGGGGGTGGAATAGCTGGTTCTGGTCCTTCTTGCAACGGGCTTGGAATGAGTAGGCAGCGAGTTTTCTCTTTTTCCCTACTGACGGAACCATGGTGTTCCTGCTTAGATGTATGTGGCACACGTCCTTTCCAACTGAATGCGACTGCATGCGTGCTGCATCTTTTATATCGTGGAGCTGATGCAATTCATACTCCCGCGAGTGCACAGTGAAGCTTTGCCAATCTGCTATACGATCCGCGGGGTATCCGCCTTTGCTTGCGTAATGGGCCATCTGTGATGACATCCGCTTCATCTGCTACCATCCGCTCAAAATTCTCCCCGGAATACCTTGCGGAGGTGTCATCCGCTTCCATCCGCTGTTCATCCGCTAGGCTCACTATGAACATCTGCTTAACATCCCCGCTACGTACTACCAATCCGTTCTTTCTGTTCTTTTCCGTTCTGTTCTGCCAAATTTTCGCCACTTTTGAGCGGATGACAATGGATGAAGCTACCCCCGAAATTTTGCTCGTCCGCTGTGTCCTTTATGCATACGTTTTGCGTCCATCAGCCAGTGGGACCTAGCCTTTAATCATTGATTTGAAAGTATCAGATCCCAGAATTTAAAGTTTTATCTGTAACTACAGTAATACACAAAAATCCGTTTTATGTATAGCAGGGCTCTGATCTAGCAAGTAATATCACATGGAGAAAAAGGCTTTTAAGTCAGGACTTCAACCAGTTTACTGGCTGGATGCCCTTCCTGATGCCTCTGCAGAGTTCACAGCAGATATTTTCTTTTTCTGTCCTGAGAGAGAAACATCTTCCTGTGCTAGGACTGAATTCTCAACCTTCCAAGTGGGAGGTGAGAGTCTTCACCTCTAGGCCACTGTGCTGCTCAATACACACACACACACACACACATTACTCAGTATTACTCAGTGTCCAAAGCTCTAAATCAACATCTGCATGCCATGGAATCTCAGCAAGACAAAAAAAAAGACATGATATTCACCAAATGGGGTGCTAAAATCACTTCAGTGCCTCAACCAGCATTTCCACTAGCCATTCAGAAGCTTTCTTGGAGGAGTCACTTTGCTTTTAGAAACAGAAGGTGACAATACTTTGAAGAAATGTTTCCCTGAAACTTCATTGCAACAAAACATCCCTTTGAAGCTTTGCATACACCTACTAATTTTGTTAATTAGAAGAGGGCAAACAAATTAAGTTTAAACTGATAAGACCCTGGTCCTCCTGGTCAAATAAAAGGTATATCAAAGAATATGAAATCTAACTGGTTTGAATAAAGTTTGCCTTGAAATCAAAGGGGAAGATAAGGCATCAGTTCTTAAAGACTTTCTGGTCCTGGGCTGTTTGGACTTCAAATACTGGTATAAAAAAGCTCAGCCTTTTGGTTAGGACATAGAGAGCAAAAGGTTGTCTTTACAGATACAATACTGTTGATAGTTTATAAATATATAATAATTAGTCTAAAATGTAATAATTCTATATATTCTGATGCACTGTTCCGATTCATATTCTCTCATTCCTTTTCCTTTTCAAAAACAAATAATTTAACATTTCCTCATCCTATAAATTTTTCCTTGGGTAATTAAACTTTATTTTTAACCCAAGACTCCCATAGTTTCAAGCAATACTTTTGAAGTATCTTTATACTTCTTATCCTTGTGTCTCTCAAAATGTATGTGCTTTCTTTCTTCTAAGGTAGTCTTTTGTTTGCATTTCTGTTAACTAGGCAGGACAAAAGGATGTTTAATGAGAACAATTAGCCCCATTGTGCTGGCCACATACTTTTCCTACCCTAATTTTTTTTTATGGTGATCTTGAGGTTCCTGGATTGTCCATAAAACTCTGATTTACTTATCTTAGCAGGATGAATACACTAAATATCTTCAGATTACCCAAGAGAAATTTTGGATTAGGCCATAATTTTGCTACAGTGAACACCTCCAGGGATCTTATCATAACCTCTAATGCTTAGGATTATATTGAAAAGGTTCAGTGGGTCTGATGTAAAAAGAACCACACCCTGGGATGGTCTGAAGTTATTTAGTTTATTCATCCTGCTAAGATAAGTAAGTCAGAGTTTTATGGGCAATCCAGGAACCTCAAGATCACCATCTTAAAAAAAAATCTAGGATAGGAAAAGGATGTGGCCAACACTGCATGTATCTCCTTAAGTGGTGGGATCAGGGGTGTCAAGCCTGCAATGACATGTTGTTGTCATGTGATGTAGCACAACTTTTTCTGCTTCATTAAACCGGGGGAGGGTGTGGGCAGTGCATGATGCATCTGGCCTGTGGGCAGCGAGTTTGACAGCCCTGGGTGGGATGGAAGCAAAATTCTGTTCACTTGCAAGGCAGATTCTAAGTTAGAGAACTAAGTTTTCATAGAATAACATGAATGTATTTAAGTAAATCTAGGTTATGCTTGTGATATGCTAGCCCAAATAAACTGGGAGTTATTGTCTTAACAGCAAGATATGCATCATCTAGTTAGGGTTCAGCTAAGATGCTTAAACTAGTCTTTTTCCTTTCTAATGAGGAAAAGTGTTTTAATTTTAGAGCCACTGATGTTAGAATCCCAATTTTTTATCATTTTCTCTCTGAGAATTTACTAGATTGCTATGGCTTATGTTATATGTTGATTGTTTTTAATTTATGTTGAAAAGAAATTGTATATCTCTCAAAGACTGATTTGATTGAGGCAGCTTTTCAATTGTGGATGATGATGATGATGATGATGATGATGATGATGATGATGATGATGATTATGATAATTTTCTTGGGCAATCTTTTTTCTACCAAATATTGAAAAATATTGAACAAATCTGACCAGATTTAGATTTTTAGATCAAATTGCCCATTTAAATTGCAACTATATATAAGCTGTTTTCCTGTTCTTTGAAGAAGAGATTGATTGCCTTTCTCATCCTATCTGCTATGTGCCTCAAAGAACCTACAGATTGTCATGATTCTGTTTGTTGTTATTAGAAATGTCTATGACTCAACAAAATAATTGTTGAGTCATAGACATTGTTGAATTGTTGAAATTGTTTCCCAAGGGGCAATGTGTCATTTCTTCTTGAGTGAATTTAATTTTCTTCATTTAACAAAGGACTTTTATCTATATCAGTGTTTCTCTTGGCAATCCTCAAATGTCTGAACTCCAACACCCAAAATTCCCCAGCTAACCAGTCCTGGGAGATGGAGTGAACACATCTGAAAGCTGCCAAGGTTGAGAAGCACTTCTATTACAGAGTGAAGTTTCTTCTATAACTTCGTTAGCAGTATTTCAGCTACAATATCTTATTTATTGTTGCTCTGAAAAATGGTACACTTCAAAAGATTCATTTTTTTCTAAGAAAATCCTTCTTCTGCTTGCCTCTGTTGTCATAATCTCAGACATGTTAGATGCATAAGAGAAAAACTGAGGAAACCCTGTTGCAAGGGAAGTATTTATAAATATTTAGAAGTTGTTAGCCAGATTACTGGGTCTCACATTGTTACAACCATTAAAGTGCATGCAATTACCCTTTATACATTTGAATATAGTTCATTTGGAAGTCAGTTATCCATGCATGTCTCACCTGTCCTACCTCTTACTACTTTAACCTAACCTTTCAAAAGTGATAACGAACAATGTGTGATGAGATGTAGAAAAACCATGGGGTTTGAACAACAATTTATAAACTACTGTTTATCTGTTGTTTAACATAACCTAATGCACTGTCTTTTCAGCTATTCTTCAAATTATTGTTTTTTTTTATTTTTTTTCAAAAATGTATGAGCAACAAGGCCCAGAGAATAGTGGAACCAACAACACAATACCTAATACATGGGTTTAGGGAGAAATAAACATATTAATATTAGGGGATGCAGATTTAAAATTTCTTGGTAGTAATCCCCATAAAACATAGACAGCTGTGAACAGGGGTTTGGAGATATATAACTCATGTGATATTCTGGCCAGGGACTGAGGAATACAGAGGTATCAGGTTGGCTCCTTTAAGATATGTTCTTGAAATTGGCCTACTGGTATTTTTCAGGGAGTTCCATTACCATCTCCTTTCCTGATGTAGCAGCAATAGCGAAATCAAATCAGATATGCACATCGTTCAGATGAACGATGCTTCTTTATTGTTTATTCTTTATTGCTTCTTTATTGCTTTTTAATTAACAACAAAAAAGGTAAAGAATAAAACACAAATACGATAATGATGGAGATACATACATTATCAAAGAGAAGGTGGGGGAGAATATGTGAAGGAAACTTGCTTACGACCAGAAGATATTGAGTTCAAAAGTGATTAAGAGGTCCACTATCTGTTTAATGCAGGATCTGCTGTTGAGACCACCTATCCCACTGATTGCCAACTCTTACTATCAAGAAATTCCTTCTGGTATCTAACTGGAATCTATTTCCCCGTAGTTTCAGTCCACTGATTCTGGTCCTGTCTCTGGGATAACAGAGAACAAGTTCCCTCTCTCCTCTATATAATAACCTTTTAAAAACCTGAAGACTGCTATATCCCTCCTCAGCCTAATCTTCGGCAAGCTTCATGTTCCCATTTATTTTAAATGTTCTTCATAGAACCTGGTTGTCAAACCCTTCACTCTCTTCATAGCCTTTCCTGAACTCACTCCAGTTCGTCAATATCCATATCCAAACATTTTCAATGGGAAAAAATCATTTGAAGTACTGGACACTATTCCAAATGGGGCCTGACCAACAGAGAATTGAATGGGTCTTTTTAGCAACTATATCACAATCGTTCTTGTTTATATTCAACTACTATATCATCCAGATTCTTTTCATATGTATTACTGCAAAGACAAGTCTCCCCCATTCTACACATGTGCCTTTCATTTTTATTCCTCAGTTGCAAGACTTTATCTTTCTCTGTTAAATTTAATGCTATTTTTGTTGGCTCAGCTTGCCCACATCTTTTTGGATCTTCTCTTTCTCTGAAGAGAAAGCCATGCCTTTAGTTTTGTGTCATATGCATTGATAATTCCTTCCTTCCTTCCTTCTTTCCCTCTTTCTTCCCTCCGCCCCTTCCTTCCTTCCTTCCTTCCTTCCTTCCTTCCTTCCTTCCTTCCTTCCTTCCTTCCTTCCTTCCTTCCTTCNTCCCTCTTTCTTCCCTCCGCCCCTTCCTTCCTTCCTTCCTTCCTTCCTTCCTTCCTTCCTTCCTTCCTTCCTTCCTTCCTTCCTTCCTTCCTTCCTTGAACAGCATAGAGGTGAGGGCAGAACCGATGGTATTTGACTCATTTTTATTCTCCAAGATGGTGTAGAGCCACTCATGAGCACCCTCTGGACACAATTATTCAGCCAATTATGAATCCATCTAACAGTTATATCATCTATTCCACATTTCATTAATGAGTAGATCATTAGTGTTTCATCAGTCAAAGTATGGCACCCACACAATCTATTAAAGTTAATAACTGTCTCAAAAAAGGAAAAAAGGTAGTCAGGCATTAATTTGCTTCTGACAAACGTATATTACGTCTGTTAATTGTTGCATTCCTGTACAAAAGCTCACAAGCATGCTGTTTAACAATAATCTGCTTGAGGACCTTGCCTAATAGAGATGTCAAGCTGACATGTTCTGTTTGGAATCCTTCTTTTTCCCTTTCTTGAAGAAGGAAGCAACTTTGTTCTTTGTAGGTTTTCTGAAATCGCACCAGTTTTCCAGAAATTCTCAAAGATTACAGTTAGCAATTTTGTAATCACCTTTTCTAGTTCCTTTAGTATTCTAGGATGTGACCATCTGGCTCTGAAGACTTAAATTAAATTATCCAAGTGCTCCTGGTCTATTGTGAGTTGGACCCACCCTCCTTCCAGTAGTGGCATAATAATGGCCAATCAGAGAATTGTTTCCCTTCTGAGAGAAGATACGTATAAAATATAGATTTCTGCCTTCTGGCTATCACTTATTATCAATTTACCTTTTCTTCTCATCACTGATCTACAAGCCTTTTATCTTTCCATTGGTTTCTGATGTGCCCATTATTGTTCTGGACATTTTTTGTGCACCTCAGCTCATTCTGAGTTTTAGTCTTTTTTGACATAATCCCTTTACAATCCTTTCCTGTGACTGCCTTGTATCCTTCTTTGGTTATAAGCCCATCTTTCCATTTCTCTTATTGTCAGCACTTTCAAAATCCTGTCTGGTTTCTTCTGACATGTCTTCTGGTTTCTGAAATGTCTTCCATTTTTTTCTTCCTGTAAGGATTGTTTGGAATTTCCATTTTTCAGTATGTCATTTTGCAGAACTTCCCATTTTTCCTGGACTCATTCTGGATGTTTTACCATTGGAACTGATTTACCATTTATCTTAGTTCTTCAAAATCTTTGCTTCTGAAATCCAATATACAGATCTGAATCTTCTCTATTCCCTTTGATATCATGAACTCAAGAAAGAACTTTTTGCTAAGGCTGCAGTCACCTTTACCTATGCAATTTCTCATTGTTGGTAGGGTTAAATCCAGGTTAATAGACCCCTTCTTCCACCTTCTAACAAATGAAGTTGTCAGCTAGAGAGAAAAGACATTTGTTGTATGACTGACTGTTAAGCCTGGGTTCCCCAACCAGGGTTAGGGAGACAAGCAAAACAGAATGTGCAGCGTAAGTCAGATAGGCACACACGATAAATGAGTGAGCTAAGCTTGTATGTTTATTAACATACGTAAAACCATAACATATACGTTTGTTAGTTTCAGATTATAGTTTATTCCATTTATATAGCATTAGTCAAAATAACCAGTCCAATGCATGTATCATTTTAGTCAGTCCATTCAGGGATAATCAGTTAGCAAAGTCCATGTAGAAGTATCCGAGTCGTTCAGCTTACAAATCCAGTCCTTTGTTGCTCTCTCCCGTTGGAGCAATGCAGTCTTCCAAGCAGTAATCAAGAATCATCAAAGCCAGAGAGCGCGAGCACGCTGCCGTCTTGCTTTTTTTAAGAGTTTTCATATAACCTCACTCCCCTAATCACTCTTCCGCAGTTAAAGTTACAGACACTTTAACATACAAACAGGATTACTTATTTATTATTTTACCTAAACCAGTTAGGGTAAAAACAATGTTATCCGTAACATTCTCCCCTTTTAGGTTAAATAATAATTTATAACCCTTTACAATTGTTTAAATCATATTTTTTACAACTTTCAGTAAATTTCATTACTCCTTGTGCTTTTGTAAATTGGTCTGCAATGTTTTCTTCTGTCATGCAGTATTCCAATTTTAATTAGCCCATTTTTTACTGATTCTCTTACATTTAAGTACCTTAAGATCAGTATGCTTGATCTAGTTTTTACAGCAATACTAGTAGCTAACTTTATAGCTGCTTGGTTATCCTCATACAACTGTAATGGCATCTTTTACAGTTATTCCCATGTACCAATAACTCTTTGTACATAATCAAATCAGTAATAATAACGACAGACATGAAAATTCTGCTTCCATTGTGGATAAGCTAATATGCTGTTGTCGATTGACCTCCACCCTATTAGTGTCTTCCAAATAATATAGCCATCAGAAGTTTGATTTTCTAGTGTTTATATCAGTTGCAAAACTTGCATCTGCATACTGCACTAAGACTCAAATCACCTTTGGTTCTATAATACAATGCATGGTTCATTGTTCCCTTAAGATATCTTACAATCCTCTTTAATGCTTGCCAATGACATTGATGTGGATCTGAATTAAAACGTGCCAGCTGATTTCACTATAAGCTATATTGGCCTTGACCATTGCTTATATATGGATAAGCTACCAATCAAAGATTGATATATGGCCTTATCAAATTTGGGACTTTGATCATTAGATTGGCAAACTCCTGACTACATTGGAGTCTTTGCCAATTTTGCAAAGTTCCATTTTATACGTTTTAATTAATTGGCAAATTTTATTTTTGAGATATCTTAAAACCATTTTTTGTTTTGGTAATAGTCAATCCTAGATATTTTTTAATTTCACTAAATGTTTTACCTTTACCTTCTGGCCTAATAATGATATAATCTCATTAGCTTCATTATTAGTCTTGGTAATTAAAGCAATATCATCTGTAAATAATAATAATATGACACCGTTCCATTATTTTCTCTTTTAAACACACACGGATCTGCTAAACCAAGATTTAAAACCTATATTGTTTAACTCTTTCACAATATATTGATTCCACTCAAACCCAGATTGTTTCAGTCCGTAAAAAGACTCTTTTTGAGTTTCCAACAATCATTACTATTTACTTTATTATCTTTTACACAATTGGTTTTCTTAAATATATAGTGTGCTGCAATGGTGCATGTAGATAAGCAGTTTCTACATCTAAATGGTTAATGACATAGTTTTTCTTAGCTGCCCACACTAATGCTGCTCTTAAAGATGTTGCTTTAAGACTTGGTGCAAAAACTTCATCGTAATCAGATGCAGTTTTGATTAAACCCTTGAGCTACTAACCTAGCTTTATGGGTAACAGTCCCATCATTTCCAGTTTTTATTTAAATATCCATTTGCACCCATGGATTTTTGTCCTGGAGGTAATTTGGCATCTTCATAAACTTTCATTACCTTTAATGAATTTAGTTCTTTTTGCATTGCCTTTTGCAAATTCTCCTGATCCTTAGCAGGATACATCTTAAGTTCATCTACACCTAGTAGGAACTTTAGTTACTTGGCAACTATACTTGCTTGATACCTATCAGGTGGTCTAGTTACGCGTGTCGTACGTCTAGGTAGTATAGGACTTACAGGTGGACTTTCCTCTCTTAATTGTTCTCATTATTTAACTCTTCCTGATCAACTATTTCCTCTTGTTCTGGTCCTATTTGCTCTTCGTGGACTTCTTCCTTAATTGGACTCTTCTTAATATAATCTGATCTTCTGCCTTTTGTAGGGTTCATTTATACTTTCATAATTTACAAGTCTTGTTCCAATCTATTCCATCCTACATGTTCTAGGAATTTTGCACTAGCACTGGTGTAAACTCTAGATGTACCTGGTTCCCAGAATCTGTAAGATCTATGATTAGATGTATATCCTACAAAAATTATCTTTTAGCTCTATGCTGTCCTTTGTGTCTAAATTGTGTAGGGCATATGCACCCATGCTGGTGCTCCAAATGTGTGCATGTAACTTAAATCAGGTTTGTACCATGCCACAGTGTGAATGGTAATTCACCTGTTGTTGAATTAACAACATTATTTAATATATGATTACCACACATTATTGCTTCTCCCCCATAAATTGTCAGGTAATCCTGAATCAGACATATAGTTCGTGCCATTGATTGTAATGTTTGGCCTCTTCTCTCTATAAAGGCATTATGTTTTGGCCTATTGGTGCAGACATTTTATGTTGAATACCTAACATTCTTAGTCTGTTCTGGATTTTATGATTTGTAAATTCTGCTACCATTATCTGTTATAAGAGTTACTAATTTCTTTTTAGTTTTTCTTTTCTGCAAATTTCATCCAATAAAGAGATTTTGATATGTTTCAGTTTTGCTCTTGCATTAAATAGCAAAACCCATATCTAGAATAGTGGTCCATTATACTTAGTATGTAACGAGCTCCTCCTACACTTGGTTTTTTCGGACCTATTAAATCAGCAAATACTACTTCTAAAGGCTCTTTCGTAGTAAATCCAATCAACTCTATACTGGTATAACCCTGCTCTTACTTTGATTACAGCCATTACATTGCAAATACTTATTACAAGATTTCAACTTATTCCCTTAGATAATTCAACAGTTTTCTTAAGCATTTTAAATTTAAATCGCCCTAGCCTTCATGTAACAAGTGAATACATTCGTCATGAGGTCTTCTTATTTTCAATAAATTGTGTTAGCCACCTTTAAACGCATCATCATTTAACACATAATATTCACCTCTTAAGATGCAGTAATTCTCTTATCTTCTTTTTCAATTATGCAGTTATCTCCCTAAATGTAACTACATATCCTAGTTTAACCAAAATCTAACTGGAAATTAATTAAACTTAAGTTGTGGTACATATAACATTTTTACATTCTTTTTATAAAAGAACAATATGCGATACCTTGACTTTAGCTTCAGTTTCCAGCCATTGGCTAACGTTATCTTGCTGTGGTTACTCTGGGACATTTTAATAAATTTTTGTTATCATTGTATTACAATGGGATGCTCCACTGTCAACCACCCATAATTATTTTTTACAGCTCCGTTAGTATTACATGGCTAACTCTAAATGTTTATTTATCTTTTGATGACTTTAGTATTTGGCCAGCGTTCTGGCGCTTATTCTTTTTACAAAATCTTGCCAAATGTCCTCTTCCTCCACAATTAAAAACATTTTTTAATTGCGTATGCAGTAGGAGATTCAATATCTTCTTTTGAGGTTGCTCCCTCCTTAATTCATCTCTTTCAAGCCTTCTTCTGGCCTCTTCATCAATCTGCCAGTTATATCAGTTAAAGTTAAAACTTTCCTTTGGCAAAATTTCAAGCTGAAGTTACGTAGTTATCATAACTTTCATCAAGGGGAAGATAGAATTATGTAGACTTGGTGTAGTTCAGAGAAAATAAGCCTCTTTCTCGTGCAGTTCTTGAAAAATGCCTTTTCATAGTTTTCAAATGACTCAGCATATCACCATTTGTTTGGAGATGCATCCTGAAAAGCTTCCGTGTTAGATTTATGTGAGCACCAAACATTATCTCGAACATAAATTCTTTTCAGCTTCTGCCAAACACCCGAGAGCCGTCTTCTCTCCGTGGATAATAACAAGCTGTTGATCAGTTAATGTAACCCAATTATGCAAATGGCTTGTTGATTTTTATGCATAAATTCTTCTATCTTTAGTTGTCTTCCTCATCCTCTGGATCCCATTCTTTACGTTTGGTGGATTTTCAATTATGTTCCACAGACCTTCTCTTCGTAGAAGTAGACTCATTTTGTAGACCATGATACATAGTATGTTCCATCCAGCTTGGATATAAGGGACAAACTTTGTAGATTGACTTGTGCCATGTTTTCATATATGTATATAAACTAATAATTAATAAAACACAGCTTGTCTGTTTACTCGTAATGTATAACAACACAAACTCTCACTCTTTACATAAATCGTTTTATCTAGTTAAACTGACTTTGGCAGCCTCTGGGCCCATAACCAGTGTTAAGCCTGGGTTCCCCAACCAGGGTTAGGGAGACAAGCAAAACAGAATGTGCAGCGTAAGTCAGATAGGCACACAGAATAAATGAGTGAGCTAAGCTTGTATGTTTATTAACATACAGTAAAAATAACATATCCGTTTGTGTATATCAGATATAGTTTATTCATTTATATAGCATAGTCAAAATACCGTCCAATAGTCTGTATCATTTAGTCAGTCCATTCAGGATATTCAGTTAGCAAAGTCCATGTAGAATATCCGATGTCAGTTCACTTACAAATCAGTCCTTTGTTCTCTCTCCGTTGGAGCAATGCAGTCTTCAAGCAGTAATCAAGGATCATACAAAGCCAGAGAGCGAGCACAGCTGCCGTCTTGCTTATTTTAAGGAGTTTTCATAACCACTCCCTAATCACTCTCCGCAGTTAAAGTTACGACACTTTAACATACAAACCAGGATTACTTATTTATTATTTTACCTAAACCAGTTAGGGTAAAAACAATGTTATCCCTAACACTGACCAATGGTGAAGTTACATTTCCAGGAAATTTTCATTGTCAAAACTTTAAAAAAAAAATGGTAGATGAGAATGATCTTAAAAGATGAGGGGAAAAGATGCAGCTTAGGAAACAACCAATTTCATTTAACACAGTTGCTTCCTCGCCAAAAAGAACAGAAAATAAACTTAGGAAAGTTTATTTCCTAATGGATCAGGTAGTTAAAAATGTTAGCAGCATATTTATGCTTTCAGGTTTGCAAGATTCTGTTCATGTAGCTTTACAGTAAATTAGAATTAGCTTATCTGGTCATGTTTTCTGTCTGTTTTACCTGGGAAAGGCTGACAACCACTGAGCCTCATGCAGCTGAAGGCACCATCAGTGCATGGACTTAACTGCATGAGGTTTAGGGAGATAAATAATCACTTCAGATGGACACTTCAAAGACAGTTCCATGAGAACATCATCAACCAAAACAGTGAGCCAATCAGTGAGTGCTGCCTTATCTCAGGCATAGTCCTTAGCTAATAACTTAAATCTAATAGTTTAACTGACATTGCCCTTTGGCATATTTGGTTGATCTGCCTGTTA
Source organism: Laticauda laticaudata (assembly GCA_004320025.1). Taxonomy (NCBI): domain Eukaryota; kingdom Metazoa; phylum Chordata; class Lepidosauria; order Squamata; family Elapidae; genus Laticauda; species Laticauda laticaudata. Next base: position 15,837 of record BHFT01040192.1, read on the forward strand.
GCCAAGTTGGCTTTCAGTGTGTCTCTAAAGAAAAGGTGGATTTCTTTTACAGAGTTTGGAAATTCTGCTAGCAGAAAACTTTTTTTCACAAATAAGAACTGGGTCTCTGCAACGACTCTTTCACTATAATAACTCTTTCAACAAATTGGTAAGAAAAGCTGAAAGCATTGATTGACTATTGTGGGAGGAGGCCACAGATATGAAACAAAATCAATCAATTTTTACTATGATCGAAGACCAGCAAATAACGCAATAATAATAGTAAACCTAAGAGTCACCATGAACTAGTAGGCAGTTATACATTTTTTCCCAAAATAAATAAAAAGAAAAGAAAATAAGAAATTGCAATTGGTGGCAAATTAACAGTGGGCTATTAAAATTTGCATAATTATACATGCAACATAGAATTTGGAATTCAGAGCCATAACAGTAGTTGCATGTAAAGAAATCAATATTTCCTGCATATTTTATTAGGTAAGGTGTTATAAAGTGAGTTTATGAATCCTTATAGAAGTTGCAGTATAGCAGTATGCAACCTATAGTTTCAATGGCCCCTCCTCCACAGGGGCATTATTTTTTGTATTGGCCCCCCAAAACTGCTGTAGGTTATGAAGTTTAAAAAAAATAGAAAACAGCCTGAAAGAATGTGTGTGTGTGTGTGTGTGTGTGTGTGTGTTAGAAAAAGAAACAGACAAAGAGGAAATAACACTTAGAAACGTGTATTTTGTTTAAACCAGTGTTTCTCAGCCTTTGGAAACTTGAACATTTGTGAACTGCAGCACCCAGAATTTCCCAGCCAGCATGCATCATTGCTGATGTATCTTCACTGAAATTAAAAGGGATATTGTCAAATAAATGAGATGTTCTAATAAAAATTAATACTATATTTGGGTTAATGAAATAGCTATATAAAATAATGGGCGAGGGGTTTCATGTCTTGCCTTCTGGTGCTTTGGAAAACAAATTGACCTCATCTACTTTGTGGCATCCGCTCACATACTGGAATACAAGAAGAGCTCTCTACTCCTCTACTCGTTGCAGAATACCTTATGCCACCAGACTTGAAATTCTAGACCTAGAAAACCTAGAACTATTAAGAAAATATGCCACCTTCATTCTGCATTCTAAGTACAGTATCTAAACAATCATACATTGCAATGTTCTACCTGTCAATGAATACTTCAGCTTAACCATAACAACTACAAGAGCAACAATAGTACAACTCAAGGTTTATTGCACCAAGCTTGATTGCAGGAATACGATTCAAGCAATAGAGTGGTCAATGTCTGAATACTCTAAGCTGACCTGTGGTTTCCTTTTCAAACCCGCAAAGACTTTAAGCCCTTAGACTTTCTATTCTATTGACATCATACCTTTCCTAAGAAGTTCTGTAGGGGGTGTGGCAAAAGCGCACCAATGTGTCTACCTTTCCATGTCCTACTGTTTCTTTTATATATTTTTTATTTTTTTTATATGTATCCATGTATTTCATAACTAGTTTTTACTTATACTGATTATCTTGGTAAGGGCCCTGTCAATAGGTCATGGATGCAAAACGTATGTAAAAAGGACACAAGCGGACTGAAGAAAATGTTCCCTCCGTTGTTATCCCGCTCTCACAAGTGCCCGAATTTGCATAAGCATCGGGGACAACCAACGGAAAGGCACGGACGGGGGGGAGGATGTATTTGCCAGGATGTAAAGCGGATGCTCCACGGAAGCCTAGCGGATGGAGCAGATGGAAGCGGATGGCACACCGCACGGCTTCCGGGGGAGCACAGCGAAGGGGCGGAACAGCACAGCGGAAGGAAGATGCATCAACGGATGCCGAGCAGATACAGCGGATGCATCCATGGATGCCTAGCGATGCCTAGCGAATGCTAGCGATACAAGCATTCACCTGTGCATGCAGGGTAGGCATGCATTGTGGCAGCCCCTGGCGGATATAAAGGTAGCAGCTTGCAAGCAGGTCCCATTCAGAGGAAAGCTGCTGGCCAGAACACAGCTCCAGCCACCAACAACGCATGGGGAGAAGAGGAAGCCTCGCCTATTCTGCTGGGCCAGCCCTGGCAAGAAGGACAGGGGCCACCATCCCACCCGCTGGCCTTGACTCTGCTTCTGCTGGCTTTCTGCTGCTCGGACTGACTTTCTGTGCTGGGCTTCTGCTGGCGCTGCTCCTGGTGCTGGGGCTTCTGCTGGGGCTTACTCTGCTGGCGCTGCTCCTGGTGCTGGTATTCTGCTGTTTGTGCTTACTCTGCTGGCGCTGGCTCCCTGGTGCTGGTGCTTACTCTGCTGGTGCTGCTCCTGGTCCTGGCTGGTCGCTGCTGGTGCTGCTGGTGCTTACTCTGCTGCTGCTGATCCTGGTCCTGGTGGTCCTGGTGGTCCTGGTGGTCCTGGTGGTCCTGCTGGTCCTGCTTGGTCCTGCTGGTCTGCTGGTGCTCTGGTCTGCTGGTGGCTCCTGTCCTGGCTTTTTGCTGCACTGTTGTTGTTGCTGCTCGCCTGCTGCTGGTGGTGTGGTGGAGCAGCCCCTAGAACTTGAAGCCGTCTGATGAGGGCCCAGATGGCCCTGCCAGAGGGAGGAAGAGGAATACACAATGAAACGGGAGAGGAGGCAATGCTCCATCGAAGAGGAACATGAGGATCGAGGGGCTGGAGTGGGCTGAGAGAGAATGAGTATCTATGGGGAAGGGACACAGGCTCTAAACAGGGACACCAAAAGGAACAGGCTGGGCTTGGAGAGAGAAGGAGGCAGAGACTGGGATACACTTCGAGGTGCTCCTCAGCTGGTGGAATGCCATGCACACCGGTACGAGAAGCTGCACCTCAAGATATCTGGCCAGAGCACGGTCAAGCTGCTGGACTGAGAAGACGCTACGTGATGGCCACGTGCAGCTTCTTGGAGGGGTGAGATCCGCCACAAGGGCAAAGCACCTCTGACAACCCTCTCCTCTCAGGCAGCCACAGAAGAAAGTCGCTTTTCTGGCCAAGAGTCAGCTCGCTGTGTCCAGGCAGGTAATCTGTGGAGCATCCCACGATGGAGACCTCACCCCCAACAAGCTGCACTCCCCATGGGCAGAGTGTGTGGAGGGATCCCCTGACGCAGTTGGGGCAAGGAGGGGGCACTGCCTACCCAGAGACAACCCAACATCCACCCCAGCTCCACCTTCACAGAAAGCAGCAAGAGAGCCAGACCGGAGGGGGCAGACGCCACACTTCCTGCCTGGAGATCTAGGGACAACCATCAAAAAGCAACGCAGATCTCCTCTCTCAGGCAGGTACCAGCCCGACATACATCCTCAGACGCGCAAGCGCCCTTCGCTCATTACGTCAACCAGACGCCTCCTAGACATATCGGAATCACAGTACCAGGCGATCAGAGCAGGATGCACCGGTCTTCTTCACACTCTCCAGATCCAGCTGACCTGCTCCCACCAGTCCAGGTCTGGCTCCTCCAACCCCAGGTGCTGTCAACTGCCTCTTCCAAGGCTTCCAACAGGCCTCATCTACCAAGGCTATGGCTACCAGGAGCTTCCAGCAGCACAAGCAGCCCTTCCAGTTCGCAGGCAAAGGTACATTGTACCCACGTGCCCAAGTGATGCCACTGATGCCACTGACCCACGATGCCACCCACGCCACAGATGCCACCTCATGCGCACAAGATGCCACCCATGCCACACGATGCGCACCCGCCTCACCTTGCTGTCACCCTGCAGACGCAGACATCGCCCACTACACGTCCCTTCCTGCCACCCCACAGCCAGCCCAGGCCTCAGAAACATCTTCATCGGTATTAGGGCTGACACCCATGTCCTGGAGGAAGGGGCTCTTCAAACATCACAGGACTGAGCCAGCTCTCTGAGAGCTTCCTTCCACCCACATCCTGTTTGTCCTCTCGGGGCCAGGGCACCCCAATGGTGCCTCAGACCAGCACTCCAGCCCGTAAAAAAAAAAGCGCCCGCC
>BHFT01040195.1:0-25435 GCA_004320025.1 Laticauda laticaudata
AGTAAAGTAATAACTAGCAGTCAGCACGGGTTTGTTAAAAACAGATCATGCCAAACCAATCTTATTTCATTCTTCAATACAGTGACAGCAACCAGGCTCAATAGCAGGAACTGGGAGAGGATCTTGGAGTCTTAATGGGCAACCAGCTAAATAGGAGCCAGCTGTGTGCAATAGCAGCCAGAAAAGCCAATGCAGTCCTAAGTTGCATTAACAGAGGGATGCAATCAAGATCAAGGGAGGTACTAATACCACTCTGTAAAGCCTTAGTAAGGCCACACCTGGAGTACTGCATCCATTTTTGGTCACCATTCTATAAAAAAGACACTGAGATTCTCGAAAGAGTGCAGAGAAGAGCAACCAGAGGAATTCTGGGAGTCCACACAAGTAAAAACTTGCTCCAGTTGAGAAACACTGAGAGGACGCATCACAAATTGTGTCTGTGTGTGTAGGAGGAACACAACTAAAAGATGGGAGGGCCATGGATGGGAGAAAAGATGGGTGGTTGGTGGGGCAAAAGAAGGACCAAAAACCTTGTTCCAAAAAAGAGTTCTCTAATGAGAACTTTCTTTCGATAAGAATGATCCAGGGACCGAAATGAAACAGGAAGTGAGAAACATCTGCAACTAGTGATGGACAACCCAGAATGAATCATTCAAACATTGGAGGTCAAACTCTGACCCAGCTGTGAGGATTGTGCAAAGCATCACACCCAAGTGTCTCTTCCAGATCTAAGAATACAGAATAGATTGAATAGAGAATCACAAGAGTTGGAAGGGACCTTGGAGGTCTTCTAGTCCATCCCTATACTGTTTCAGACAAATGGCTGCCCAGCCTCTTCTTGAAATCCTCCAGTGATGAAGAATCCACAACTTCTGGAGGCAAGCTGGTCCACTGGTTGATTGTTCTCTATTGTCAAGAAATTTCTTCTTAATTCCAGGTTGCTTCTCTCCTGGATTCATTTCCGTCCCATTGCTTCTTCTCCTGCCTTCAGATGCTTTGGAGAACTAATGTTCCAAAGTTTACAAGGTTCTGCATCAATTTGCAACCCAACTGAATCAGAATCAGAATCGAGCTGGAAGGGACCTTGGAAGTCATCGAGTCCAGCCCCCTGCTAAAGCAGGAGACCCTACACCGTTTCAGACAAACGACTATCCAGTCTCTTTTTGAAATCCTCCAGTGATGAAGAATCCACAACTTCTGAAGGCAAGATGTTCCACTGGTTGACAACAGATAGCAGATAATCAGAGTTTGGAGAGACCTTATAGGTCATCTAGTCCAACCCCCTGCCCAAGTGGAAGACCTTCCACCTGTGGTGACCCAGAATATATCAGAAATATAATAGTAGACAGTCTAAGGTTAAAGTTTTTGGGGTTTGGGGAAGAAACCACAGAGTCAGGTAGAGGATTCCAAACATTGACCACTCCAGTTGCTGAAAGTCGCTATTTCCTGCGCAATTCAAGTTTGCGTTACCTTGAGTTTGTATCTATTGTTGCTCCTTGTGTTGTTGGTTGAAGCTGAATATTCATGAAGGGAACATTGCAATGTATATTTTATATACTATACTTAAACAGACCAAAGACGGCCTAATTCTTAGGTTTTCTAGTTTCTAGAATTTCAAGTTTCTGGTGCATCAGAATATTCTGCACGAGTTAGAGAGTGGAAACTCTGTGTGAAAATATTCCGTGGACTTTCTTCAAATGTGGTAATATAGAACGTAATGTTGGGTTCCAGACGATGAGCTGTATTCGGAGTTTGTCTAGCATTTTGGAATAGATTACTTTATGCTCCAGTTAGTATGTGGTGATATTACCAGAGAAAAGCTATGTGGATTAGATTAACAACTCTTTACGCCTTTTTGTCAGTGTAGTTCCGAGTGCGTCCAGCACTTCAATCATTAGAGATGAGAACTCCCAAATCTTTGCAGAGTTTGAATCATAACAAGGTCTTGACTATTTCAGTCCTGATTTTATTTTTGATTTGTTTTTGCCAATATGTAAGAAAGAGCATTTTATTTGTTAGAGATTTGAAGTTGCATCTGTTTTGGCCGCTCTTGATACCTAGTCGAGGTTTTGAAGGTAGCGCGATTGTCGTGTGTTTGAATAGCCTCTACATATCAGCAGAAAAAGAACGCAATATTGCTCTTCATAAATGCATCACAGAGTCATTTATGATAGAGTATGTGAAGAGTTCGCTCCCTAAAAACACTGCCTTGGGGGACACTACTGTTACAGGAAGGAATTGCGATAGGATGCTCCCAATTTGACCATCTTGTTGCTGTTATGACAGAATGCTTCTATCACGTGTATTGCAGGTGTCCAGAGACACCGGTAAGCATTTAAGTTTTAGGAGAGTTTTGTCGTGTCCCACTGAATCAAGGCTTTACAGAAGTACTATGTACGATGTCAGTCTTGCTTTTGCGCCTGATCGATGTTGTGTAGTGCAAAATGTTTTTCGAGTGTAAGAGCTTTCAGACATCCAGGATAGGTTTTCCTGAAACCAAAACTGTTATTGGAGAGTCCAGTGTTTGTCTCTAAGTGGAGGATATGGATGGTATAATTGAGTCACTTATTTTACAGGTGACGACGCATAAAGAGATTGGTCTTCCGTGAGGAACAGATGATTGTCTCTCCACTGTCAGGAAATTCCCTTTAGTCTTAGTTGTTCTCCCTTTGATGAGTTCCCACTGTTGCTTCTGTCCTTTGCCTTACTTTGGTGCTTTGAGGAAAGGCTGTGACTCGCCTCTTCTGGGCAGCCTCCAAACATGGGAATGCTAATCATCGTCATCGAGCCCTCTTTTCACTAGACTAGACACACCATATCCTCTGCAATTATTCTTTTGTTATTTTTAGCCTGTTTGTCTCTCAATCATCTTTGTTGCTCTGGCTCTGCATTCGTTCAGAGTGTCATCTTTCCATCTTAACTTTTGTAACTTAAACAGTGATCTCCAAACTGAACAACCTGTAAACTTGTAGACTCCAACTCCAAATTCTTTGCCAAGTCATGGCGTGGGAAATACTACTCTTCAAGTCTTAAAAGTTGCCAATGTTTTGAAAAGGCCCTGCCTCTATAAATCATAACATTAGAATAGAATAGAAATAACTAAATAGTAATGAGAGGCTAGAGCAGAGTCAGAGCAGAAGAAGCAGAGCAGAGCATGAGCAAAATAGAAATAGAATAGAAATAGAATAGAAATGAAATAGGATAGAAAGTAGAATAGACATCTTTATTGGCAAGTGTGGAATTGGACACACAAGGAATTTTGTTTGTTCAAATCCTCTCATGTATATAAAGAAAAAGGACATTTGTCAAATCAAGAATGTATAAGGAAGCAAACACTTAATAATAAGTCATAGGGTGCAATAAACAATAAATCATGACGCAGAGAACACGTCAAGGATATTGATATTACCTGTCAAAAAAAATAAAGGAGAACGCAAAAATTAAGACATCCTAATCCTAATGAATAAATATTCCAATTAATACTTTGTTCATGACGGTCATAGCTGAATGTGCTGACAACAAAATCACACAAAAATTATCAATGGAAATTCCAATTTTAGCAACGCATGGAGTTACTGGATTTGGATTTACACTCAAATTAAAGCTGGGGGGAAAAAACACTAACAGCTGATCCATGTGATGTAAGTACCTTCAAACAAGTCAAAAATGAGGCTCAGTCCGTGTGTGTGCCTTCCACGTGCCTGGGATGACCTCCTACCAATCGCTGAAGCATGCTCCTGATAGCGAGGGTCAGTCTGAGGAATCTCCTCCCACATCTGCGCACTAGAGCCATCCACCAACTCGGACATCTGGGTGCACGTGGCCTTGCTGGATTGAGAGCGAAACATGTGTTCGCAGATTGCCTCAATTTGGATTCCAGTCTGGGAACGGGCGGCCAGGTCAGAGCATCAATCCTTAGTTCTGCAGGAACTGCTGACACACATCCAGCCACATGAGGTCGAGCATTGTTGTGCATTAAGGAGGAACCAGGGCAACCGCACCAAGCATATATTCCCAAGGGTCTGAGGATCTCATCTCCGTACTCATGAGATCAGGCTACCTCTGGCGAGCACATGGAGGCTGTGCCCCCGAAAGAAATGCACCCACACACCATATGACCACTGCAAGCTGGTCATGCTGAGGAATTTGACAGGCAGCAGAATGCTTCTCACCGGCGTCTCCAGACTGTCACTGTCTGTCACATGGTGCTCAGGTGGAACTGCTTTCATCTGTGAAGAGCACAGGCGCAAGTGCCAAATGCCAATCTTGGTATTTCTTGCAAAGGCCAAATGTCCTGAGGTGTTGGCTTAAGCAACAAACCCCCACCTGTGGAACGTCTAGGCCCTCGCTACACCCTCATGGGTCTGTTTCTGACCGTTTGAGTCAGCCACATGCCACATTGTGCCCGCTGAGGTCATTTTGCACGGGCTCTGAGTGCTTCCCCTTCCTCTTGACAAAGCGAAGGTAATGTCCTTGATGTGCCGTTGTTGCTCGCTCCTAACGGGCTCCTCCACGTCTCCTGATGTACTGGCCTGTCTCCTGTAGCACGTCATGCTCTTGGGACTAGCTGACAGACCAGATCCCTCTTGCAAGGCTCGCATTGATGTGCCATCCTGGATGAGCTGCGACTTCTGAGCCACTTGGTGTGGGTTGTAGATCCTGTCTGTCATGCTCCCAGAACGATCAAGGACGCACCAGGCGATTCGAAACGTGCCCACAGACACATCGAGCCCAAGGACAAGCCAGATAGGACAACGCGAAATCTTGTGTCACACCTCGACGCAGACCTCCTTATTGGGATGTCTTGCTAACTGCATCATCTTTCCCTCTTGTTATTCATTTGCACAATGTGCAGCAAGTGAGATTGATTGTCAATACAGTTTGCTTACTAGTGGACAGTGATTGATTTGCAGAGAGTTGATTGACTTGAGTTACTCATTTGTTGTTTAAGTGTTATCCCTTATTTTTTCTGAGGCAGTGTAGAAATTAGAATAGAACAGTATATGAATGCGGATTGGAATTGGAAAGAATAAAATAGATTCTTGCTTTGGCCAATGTGTTGATGAACACAAGGAATTTGTCTTGGTGGCAAAATGCTCCCAGGTGGCGTAACACAAGATATTAAGATTCATCGAAGATGTCAAGAATCATCAGGTACAACACTTAATAATAGTCATAGGATACAATAAGCAATAAATCATACTAGGAAACAGATCAATAAAAATGCTGAGGATAGCAAGCAACAAGATTCAATCCATACAGTCACAAGTGTGGATGGTTATAGAATGATGAGTCAAGATTAATAGTATAGTAATGCAGACTTTGTAAATAGTTGGACAGTGCTGAGGGGATTATTTGTTTAGCAGAGTGATGGCGTTCGGGGAGAAACTCCCCTTGTGTCTCGTTGTTCTGGTGTGGAGGGCTCCATAGTGTTGTTTTGAAACAGTTTATCTCATGGATGTGAGGGGTCTGCAGATATTTTCCCTCTTTTTGACTCGTGCAGGATGCTGGTCCTCCATGAAAGGCAAGTTGGTAGCCATGGTTTTTTCTACAGTCCTAATTACTCTCCGGAGTCCATGTCTGTCTTGTTGGGTTGCAGGACCGAACCAGACGGTTATAGAGGTGCAGAAGACGGACTCAATCCTTCCTCTGTAGAACCGGATCAGCAGCTCCTTGGGCAGTTTGAGCTTTCTCATCTTTTGCAAAAAGTGCCGAGTTGACAATTGGAAATTCAGCAGGACGGATTGGAAATGGCTTCTTCTCCCTTGGCTGAAAGCCAACTGGGTCAGGTCTCTCTGTCCAGGGTAACATCCCACTGGAAGTGACCGGGTCCGGGACCTTTGGCCTTCCCTGGGGGCTATTCTGGGCTTTGGAGACATGGGCAGCGATGCCAGCAAGCAAAGGTCAGAGCGAAGCAGGAATCCCTGCGGGTCGGCATAGCGTGGAAGCCGCCACACCAGCCGGGCAATCGGAGAGCTGGGAGGGAGCCTCGCCCCGCCGGGAAGCACCAATGAAAGTCCAGGGAGGACCTCTTGGCCATCGCTCTCCCTTCCCTGGGACTCTTCGGGGATCTGCTGCAGGATTTTAGCCTCCTGCGGGATCCAAGAAATCGGAGACTCTGCAAGCACGGCTGATGGCCAGCTGGGAGCTGGGACCTTCTGGGCCTGGGGGCTGAGTTCCCACCCAAACACCCTGCAAGGGCTATTAGGTGTCCCCACCAAGCAGGAATACTTGGGTCATCCGAGTGTTCGCTGGGGTTCGAGTGTCCTTTGCGCTCCACAGGTGGTCAGATTTGTGTCTGGTCCTTATATTGTAGAATGCTGGGAGATGGTTTTTTTCCGGCTGTAACGTGAGCCAGTTCCTTTCCTTTCCTTTTTCCTTCCCTTCTTTCCTTTCCTCTTTTGTTTTCCTCTTTTTTCCTTCCCTTCCTTCCTTTTTTCTTTCCCCTTTCCTTTTTCCTTCCTTTCCCTTCTTTCCTTTCCTCTTTTGTTTTCCCTTCCCTTCTTTCCCTTCCTTCCCCCTTTCCTTTCTCATTCCCTTGCCCTCCCTTCCTTTTTCCTGTTCTTTTTCCTTTCCTCTTTCTTTCCTTTCCTTTTCCTTCCCTTCTTTCCTTTCCTTTTTTCTTTCCCCTTTCTTTCCCTTCCTTTCCTCTTTTCTCTCCCCCTTTTCCCTTCTTTCTTTTCCTTTTTTCTTTTCCCTTTCCTTGCCTTCATCCCTGTCCCTCTTCTCTTTTCTTCTGTCCTCTCCTCCCTTCCTCTCCTCTTCCCTCCCCCTTTTTTCTCAGCGTTTCCCCTTCTCATCTTCATCTCGCTTTTCCTTTCCTCCGGTCCCAGTCTTGGCCCACTGTCAGTATCTTTCGGGTGTCAAAGGCTTCCAAAATTATCCCTCAAACCGCCCTGTTTATTCCCTCCCCCCTCCCATTGGTTTCACGAGGCAACTCCAGGTCCCCTTCCCATGCAATGCGAGGGCCAGGCACCCAGGGCCTGCTGCGGGGCCAGTACGGCAAGGAGACCACAAGGTGATCAGAATTGCAAGCCTTCTCCCCCCCCCTCCCGACTCCTCCTCCTCCTCCTCTTTCCAGCCCTTGTTTTGGGGAAGGAAGCGTGGGGAGGGGGCGTGGGGGACACACGAAGTAACCTCTTGCCTTCACTGGCTGACCCGCAATTCCTCTGCTTGCTAGGTGTCCGCAACGGAACCGACTTGCAACATGCAATCTTTCTTGATCGGGGCGGGTCAGACTAGAAGACCTCCAAGGTCCCCTTCCAACTCTTTTGTTATTGCTGGCGCCCTCCCCGCACGTCAGCCACGTGCGACAAACACGCGGCTTTCCCTCCANGGTCAGACTAGAAGACCTCCAGGGTCCCCTTCTCACCGGGAGCCCATCCGCGGCCTCCCCTTCGTGGCATCCCCGGTTGGGCTTCAGGGCACCGAAGAGGCAGTGCAAGAAAAGGGGGTGGGTGGGTGGCAAACAGCCCGGAGCCCAGCCAGGCGTGCTTGCGAAGCCGCCCGGGTTTCTCTTCCTGCCACCCGTTGTGGTGGCGGCTGCACAAAGACCAAAGTTCTCGGTTTGACTCACAACTGCACAAGAAGCTCCGGCTGGGCTCCGGCTGCACCCCACTCCAGCAACCCGCGCCCCGCCTCGGCTTTCAGCACCGGTGGGGGGCGGGTTCAAATCCTGCTGGCTTTGCAGCTGGCTCTGCAGCTGGGGCAGGTGCCTCTCTCCCCCCTCCCTCCGGCTCCATGGTATGGTCCAAGGCACGCGGGCGGGGGGGTTGCTGGTAGTTGGGGCACCCCATCACCCAGGAGGGGTGGTCCAGGCTGCCTTGGGCGAAGTTTATTTCACTTTACTTTACTTTACTTTACTTTACTTTACTTTACTTTACTTTACTTTACTTCATTTCCTTTTATATTTTCTTTTACTTTACTTATTTTATTTATAATTTACTTATTTATTTTCTATTTATGTTTTATTTTACTTTGTTATTTTATTGTTATTTTATTGTTATTTTATTTTACTTTAGTGTTTTATTATTATTTGCATTTTATTTTACAATATTTTCTTTTCTTTTGCAGTGTTTTCTTTTACAGTATGTTATTTTATTTTACTTTACCTGTTTTATATTTTGTTTTACTTTATTTATTTTCCTTTATTTTTTTCTTTACTTATTTATTTTATTTTATATTTTTCTTTTATTTTATTATTTTATTTTAGTGTTTTATTATTATTTTTTTACAGTATTTTCTTTTTTACAGTGTTTTACAGTATGTTATTTTATTATTTTATTTTAGTGTGTTTTATTTTTCATTTCAATTCTTTCCTTTTATTTCATTGATTTCATTTCATTTCTTTTATTTTATAGTTATTTCATTTTTCTTTTCATTTATTTTTCATTTCATTTATTTTATTTCATTATTTCATCTTATTTATTTACTTACTTACTTACCTACTTACTTATTTATTTATTTATTTATTTTTTATTTATTTATTTATTTATTTAGTTGGGTTGGGTTGGTTTGATTCTTCAACTGCGGTCTCGTCCAGTCTAATCTATTCCGTTTTCTGTTCTGTATACAGGTAGTTCTTGACTTATGACCACAATTGAGTTGCTGGGCCACACAATTGTTCAGTGATTTTAGCCCTATTTTACGACCTTTCTCCCCCACCGTTGTTAAGTGAATCACTGCAACTGGTAAATTAATAATACGGTCATCAAGGGAATTTACTGAGCCGTGGTGGCCCAGTGGTCAGAATGCAGCATTGCAGGCTGGCTCTGCTCACTGCCAGCAGTTCGATCCTGGCCAGCTCAAGGTTGACTCAGCCTTCTGTCCTTCCGAGGTCAGTTAAGTGAGGACCCCAAATTGTTGGAGGCAAGAGGCTGACTTTATAATCAGGGGTCTCCAAGCCTGGCAACTTTTAAGACTGGTGGACTTCAACTCCCAGAATTCCTCAGCCAGCCTTGTCTGTTTCTTTTCTCCTATCCCCTCCAAAGAGGAGAGAGTGCAGAGGAAGGGATCACAAGAGAGTAAGCTGTGCTGGCTGAGGAATTCTGGGAGTTGAAGTCCAAAGTCTTAAAATGGCCCAAGTTGGAGACCTCTTAGAGAGGGCTGGAAAGCAAGGTGAAGCTGGATATAAGTCTGAGGGCTTGTGCTAATCTGGCTTCCCCATCGACTTTGCTCGTCAGAAAGTCGCAAAAGGAGATCGTGTGACCCGGGGACACCGGAAACATCATCCCTAAGAGGCCACTTGCCAAGGGCTCCATTTTGTTTTGATCATGTGACCTTGGGGATGCTGCAATGGTCATAGATGTGAAAAACGGTCATACGTCGCTTTTTCAGTGCTTTTATAGCTTTGAGCAGTCACTAACAATGGTTGCAAGTGGAGGACTACTATTTTATTCTACTCCACTCTCTTCCCCTCTCCTCTCTGCTCTTCCCTTCCCTTCTCTTCCCTCTTTCCACAGTTTCTCGCTGTCTCTTTTCTTTCTCTCTTTCTCTTCCTCGTTCTTTCTTTTCTTCCTTCCTTCTTTCCTTCCTTCCTTCTTTTCTCTCTACCTTCTTTCCTCCCTCCTTCCCTCAGTTTCTTCTTTCTTTCTCTCACACTCTGCTACTCTCTCTTTCTCTCTCTCTCTCTCACATACACACACACACACACTATTTCTCTGTGTGCCTCCTTTCTTTCTTCCTCTCTGTCTCTGTCTCTCTCCATCTGCCAGCTTTTGAACCAACTGGGGTATATTGCCCTCTCCCTCCCTCCTCCCCAACCTCCACCCAGCCTGACCTTTGCATCGAAAAACAAAACAAAACAAAAGTAAAAAAACATTCTTAACCACAAACTAAATTTAGAAACATTTACTGGGAGGAGAAAAAGAAAAAAAGGTCAAGTGACATTTCTCTCTGTTTCTCTCTTTCTCTCTTTCTTTTTTTTGTTGGAAGGAGAGAGTCAGGAGGTAGAAAAGCTGCAAAGATTTTGAAAAAGCAAAAAGGGTCCTTGACTAGTTTTTGCTAAAAGATGGTTTTTTGTTTTTTTTTCATGAGCTGGTTGGACATTGGAAGGAAGATGGAAACAAAAATCCATCTCGACCCGTGATGGCAAACTTATGGCACAAGTGCCAGAAATGGCACACAGAGCCATTTCTGCCAGCATGCGAGCCTTCGCCCCAGATCAGGTTTACTGTGCATGCGTGCGTGCCTCTTGCCGGGCAGCTGAATTTTCAGGTATCTCTGCGTATGCACAAGAGGCGGGTGGCACGTGGGAGACATGCATGCATGTGCAGAGGCACAGGGTGTGCATGTGGGTCCATGCACACATGCGCAGGGGCAGGGGGTTTCCCACGCATTGCATTATGGGTGCAGGCACACGCACACACCTGCGCACACTTTTGGCCCACGGCGACGAAAAGGTTAGCCAGCACTGATCTCGATGCTTGGCAATTGACTCCTATTTATGACGGTGGCATTATCCCAGGGTCACATTTTGCAACTTTCTGATGAGCCAAGTCCATGGGAAAACCAGACTTGCTTAACCACCCTGTTACTCACTTAACAACTGGTGCCAGCGAGGTCATAAAAAAGAGCAAAACTCTTGCTTAGCCACAGAAATGTTTGCGCTTCGCGGCGGCTACCTGCCTGTCATAAGAAAAGAAACAAAAGAGTTTTGAAACAGAGTCTTCTCCTCCTCCTCCTCCTTCGCCTCCCTGATATTTCTCTGTGCCCCTTCGTTCTCTTCTCTTTTGCAAACCGTCTCTCGGCATCTGTGCCACACAATGGGGAGAAATCAATTCAAGGCGCCCGAATAGTTGTAAGAAATTCACACTCTGGAGTTGGGTCAGCCTGACCAAGTTTCCAGGACTCCGGCTCCTTGGGTCGAGCACCTTGTCGCTGTTCCGCCTTGGCAGCTTCAGTCGCTTGTGCCATTTCTTCAGAGGGAGAGTAGAAGGTCTTGACAAGGGACCCCGTCTCTGTCCCCAGGGCTCCCATCTCAACCGTCACCTTCTCTTCCATCTTCCCTGAGTCTTCATGCCACCCGGTCAGCAGGTCAGCATTCGGGGCTCAGGATCCTGGACAGCCCCCCCGTCTCCGTGGGAGCTGGTGGAAGATTTAAAGATTCGGGTTAATGTCATTGTTCCAAGTAACAACTGTTGTGCCTTCCAGTGGCCAGCAGAGCTGGCGGCAGCAGAGTCGGACAGTGAGGAGGTTGGGGAGGAACGATGCCAGTCCTGGTCCGAGAAGGCCTGACGACTGATATTGCTATAGCATAGGCCACTGTCTCCGTACAGTTATCAGCTGCCTTCGGAGTCGGAGATCATGTGGGGAAGAAGAACAGCGGAGCCTGCTCTTAATTGTGCATGCACAGACTGCCTAATAAGAAACAGTTAAGGAACAAGGGTCAAACTCGCGGAAGAAGACTCAGGTGGATGTAAATGGCCCCTCCCATAGGAAATAAAGAGGAGCAAAAGGGGAGTAGGGTTTGCAAGAAACAATTAGTTCAATCTATTATGGTGAAGGTCTGTTCCTGACTTCTGGCCAAGCATTTGTCTTCGCTACAGAATGCGATTTGGAAAATATCGGACCTGTACAAGCTCTCCAAGCCTGATAAAAGGTCTGTAGTTCTGAAATCACTCTCAAAAACTGTTTGCCAGGACTTTGCTGAAAGGAAATCACTGTAACTTAAATAAAAACAACCAACCTCCCATAATTCAAAAGACCCGGGACCTTCCTATTCATACCCCTGTTGGAGCACTACTCGACGTTGAAGAGGAGGAACAGTCCGACCAGTGGAATATGGAGTCGTGCTCCAGTGAGGTGGTATGAGAGGAGGGGCTGGGAAGCAGAGAGGCCGGCTGGGCAGTCAGAGGAGGACCCAGGCCCATCCCCTCTCCATCCTAGGGCATGCAGGGAGGAGAGGATCAGGGAGAGACGTGGTCTATGGAGGAGGAGAGGGCCTTGATCCTCTTCATGGGCTGCAGGTGTGACAACTGGATAAGAGTTTGGACCTGCGTACTGGCAAATGCTGGAAACAAATCGTGGAAATATCTCTAGTTTATAGTTCCTCTCTGAGTTTGGTGTCCTTCCCAGTGTGTGTTATCTGTGGACATCATCCATCCCTCATCTTGCCTGGTTTGTGTTGCTTTTTTTCCTTCTTCGTGTAACTGTGTGGGAGTTTTTTTTGTCTTCCGTCAAAGATATTTGGAGTTTGGAAGCAAAGTGAAGGAATAATAGGGGCTTCACCTGTTTTCTGTGACTGTGTTTGTTTTGCACATCACCCTGAGTCATCACAGTCCTCTTCTCAAAGATCCATTTTATTAGAGATGTCATATTGGCACATCTGAGGAAAACCTGAATCTGAGAGTTCTGGATTTTTCCTAGCCCAAAGAGAATCCAAAATCCAACCCCTGCACCCAATTGTCCATCCCATGGTCGAATCCTTACTTCATTCCAAATGGAGACTATCCTCTCCAGTGCAGAGTAACATGTCCTTGACTCTCTGAGAAAGGAATGTTGTTGGGGCTAATTTTCCACCGCTCCTTGAAATCCTTCTCCCCAATTCCCAAGCACTGAATGTGGCAGCCCAGAAGTCTCAAAGAAAAAATGGCTTCCAAGCCGACACATGTGTTGTCAACTTGTAAATCATTCCTATGCCTGTTTCTGAGTTGCCATAAGAAGGAGGGGGGAAGGCCTAAGGGAGCAGTGCACCAGACGAAGGCCAGAAGCACATTCCACGCTTATCTTGTGGAGATTGTAGCCTAGTCCAGGGGTCACCAACCTTTTGGACCTCAGGGACCACCAATGTCATAATTTTAAATCCCGTGGACCAGAGACCCTGGAAAATCCCCCCAATAGTCTGCAGGAAAATTCCCCACCTCATTTTCCTACTGATCGATCTTTCTTTATTTGGGAACTCCAGCTCCCTTCTCAGGGGGAGAGAGAGAGACTTTTGGCTTCATGCAAGGAAAGCAGCAGAAGCTGCAGGAGTCTTTCTGTCTCTCCCCCAAACTCTGCCAGAAATGAGTCTTTGCCAGCACAACCTCTTGGAGCAGGAGGGCTTGCAGGGTCCCAAAGACTCGTTTCTGGCGGAGAGAAAGAAAGACTTTGGCTGCTTTCCTTGCGTGCAGCCAAAAGCAGAAGCAGAAAGAAGCAGCCCAGTGGCCAGGCCAGGTGTGTGGGCTGAGTGGGGCAAGTTCCTCCCCTCCCTTTCCCTCCTCTCCTCAGTGCCTCATGTTGCTCACAATGCAAGCCTTGTGTTCCTGTGGGCCATGTGGGTGGCACAGCCTTATGTTCCCATGCAGCCTGGATTATTTGCTTTGGGGGGTGACATTTCTCTGCAGACCACCCAAATTTTCTCATGGACCACCAGTGGCCCCCGGCCCACGAGTTGGCGACCACTGGCCTAGGCTATTGGATCTGCCCATGAAAATCCTTAATTGGAGAGTGTAATTGATTACACCCAGCCTGTGAACGTGTTTCGTTGGAGAATCTGATATTTGACACACCCAGGGGGAGGGAAGGGGAAAACAGGGTTATAGGTGATAGTAAATTACATGTCTCAGAGTTGGTTTCATAGGATTAATGCCGGACACGTTGCTCTTAATAAATCTTTTGGGTTCTTTTGAAATTTGGCTCAAGACTCGTGATTTAATTAGGGCAATCTTCAGAACCCTGACATGTATTACTTCACCGCATCTGATCCAACCACATCGGACAGTAGAGAATTGTTAAAAATGGAAAGCTGAACTTTCTCCTGAATGGAGAAAAAAAAATAGAGCGAAGCTTGAATAAGAAGAGAGGAAAAGAGGGGGGAAAAAGGTGAAAAATAGACAGCGACACATTCCGGAGAGACTGCTGTGTCATATTTTCACAGCAAAAAGTCTTGCATTCATTCACTAGCACCATTTGTCAGGTGAGAAAAAAATATTGCTATTAAGCAAACCTCTGGCTTAGATCGATGTGTACAGGAGGTTCCAGAGACAACTGTGTTTAACCCAACACAACAATGTTCTCGACATAAAACAGTTCATTATATGAATTATATGAATAGATCTACCTTATATGGTTAAATGATATTTGGCATTAGAAATTGTGTATTGAAACACTGAACAACGAAAGCATGAAGGGTGAAACTTTAATATATACAGACACGAAGAGTTAAATAAGGGAAATACAAATAATACAGCAGGTGAAAGAGGGAAGACAGAAAAGAAACGTCTTTGAATACTATGGTGACTTGAATAAAAGTTAGAAGAGAAATAGAAATAAGAGGGGAACTACAATATACATATTTTAATATAATGAGATATATCTAACAATAAGAGGGAGGTTTAGAAATTGAATGGCGGTAGTATTTATTGTGGCCCACCAGCAGCCAGTGGACTCGGACAGTGAGGAGGTTGGGGAGGAATCTGGGCCAGTCCTGGAGTCGGGAAGGCTCTGACAAGGGCTCTGCATTGGAGGCAGAGATGGGGCCAGGACCGTCCGACAGTTATCAGCTGTCTTTGGAGTCCAAAATCAGTGGGAAAGAAGAGCAGCTGGAGCCTGTTCCCAATGTGCGCATGCACAGAATTGCCAGATGAAGGAAACAGCTAAGGAACAAGGGTTGATTCGGGAGTAAAGGCTCAGGTGAACAGTGAATGGCCCCTCACATAGGGAATAAAGAGGAGAGAAAGGGGAGTGGGGTTTGTTGGAGGCAATTAGTTCAATTCATGAGGGTGAAGATCTGTTCCTGACTCCTTGCCAGGTAAATTGCTGCTACAGCGTGGCATTTGGAAGCTTTTGACCTGGCACCTCTCCAAGCCTGATAAAGGTCTGTAGTTGTGAAATATCTTGAAAGACTGTTTGCTGGAGATGAGATGAGAAGAGAGAAGGGAAGAGGAGAGGAGAGGAGAGAAGCCTTACTGTCACTTTTTTCTGTGAACACACTGACACACACTTAAAAAAAATAAGAAATAGGAAATATGAAAGAGAAATATGACTCAAAGCAAGACTGATGCACAAGCTTAGAAACTATTTTTCTTGCAATAGCTCTGTCAATTGTCAGTGAAGGAAGGTAATATATGTGTTTTTAATCTTGTTGTTTTTAATATATTCCTTTTTTAAATAGTCCTGCTTTATTTTGCCTCCATTTTTGGGGGGATTTTGCATTTTAATCTTCTGAATAAAACAAAACATTAATTTTTTAAAAAAAAGATGCCCCTTTAAGGTCTACTCTGGTGCAATTTTTAATAGGGGTAAAATGAGATTATTTTAAAATTTAAATTAGAACCAAAATATGGGAGAGGTTTGAGGCACAGAATTTAGGACTGAGCCACCTGCCTGCAAGGAAGCCTAAAACTGATGGCTCAAGAGGAAATCCTCAGTCAAAATTGTTAAGTTAGGGAAGTGTTTTTCAACTACCAGTGTTTCTCTGAAAATAAGACACTGTCTTATATTATTTTTGCCACCCAAAAAAAGGCACCAGGTCTTATTTTCGGGGGATGTCCTCCACTGACTAACCTCACTTGTGTGTGTGTGTCGCCCCTGGCCTCCTTTTCATTGTCAGAGGCCTTCAAAAACTTCTTCTGCAGCCGGCAAGGCTTTCCTGAAGGCCTCTGCATCCCATAATAGAGCTCAGGATCGATCCAGAGCTTTCTTATCCGCTCCAGAGGCCTTCAGGGAAGCCTGGCCAGCCTTGCCGGCTGCAGAAGAAACGGGCCAGCCAGGCAGGTGTCAGGGTGTGCGAGGCCTGGCTACACCTGTTCAAAGGTAACTAGTAGGGCAGCTCTATCCCTACATCCCCACCCGAGCTTAATTTTTATCCATCCACTCTGGAGGGATCTTAATTAGGGCTTATTTTGGGGGGTAGGGCTTATATTGGGCATGTGTAAAAATCAAGCTAGGACTTACGTTCAGGGTAGGTTGTGTTTTTGGGAAAACAGGGTAGCAACTTTAAGATATCTGGATTTCAACTCCCAGAATTCCCCGGCCAGCTTGGCTGGCTGAGGAATTCTGGGAGTTGAAGTCTAGACATCTTAGAGTTGTTGTTGAGAAACACTGTTTTAATCTGTTTTAATCTGTCAAAAACAAGAATGAAGCCTAAAACAATCTGACAATGTAGAGAACACAGTGTGGGGAGGCGTGGATGAGTAATATTTGGTGGATTTGGGTAGAACGAGACAGAAACCAGAGATTGCTAATTTTCACTTCTCTGCATCTCCAGAAATATGACTGAATGCAAGACTGAATTTCTTGCTTTGAAGTTTTGCAAACTTCAGTAACATTTCCACCAAACATCACTCTGCAGAGTTCAGAAATACCAACACGGAATATCTTTTAAGTGAAGGTTGATGGGGGTTGCTGAAAAAATGCTCACTTTTTTCCAACAAAGAATGAGGCTTAGGTCAGCTCGGAACTTTAAAAAGAGAGATTTGACATCATACAAAATTGGATTTCAATTTATTTATCAAATTAATTGCCATCTATCATTTGTCTGTCAGTCTGTCTACCTTTGTATTGTCTATCTATTAATCATCCATATCTATCATATACATCTATCATTTCTACTTATCTATCAATCAATTTATCTCTTTTATTCATCATATCTATCATCTACATCAACCATTTCTAATCTATCATTCTATCTATCCTATCTATCTATCTATCTATCTATCTATCTATCTATCTATCTATATATCTTTCATTGTCTATTCATCTATCTATCTATCTATCTATCTATCTATCTATCTATCTATCTATCTATCTAATCAATCTATCATCTACATCTATCATTTCTACTTATCTATCATCCATCCATCAATCTGTCCTGCCACTTACTAAAAGGGTAACAATTTTTGATCAGACTGGGAAAATGTTTCTGATGGAATTCCAAGGGATGAATTTGTGTATTTGTTTGTTTGTTAATAAACAAATTTGTTTACTAAATTTTGAGCACAGAAATAGGACTGATCCAGCCTTCATGGAAGGAAGCTTAAAACTGATGGCTGAATATAAGCCCACCCTGTGTGGCTTGCAAGTTATAGAATAAATAAAAGCTAATTAAAATATTAAAACTACCCAAGCTATGATTATAAAACTATATAAAACTTGATGTATTAGGTTTTGCTTTGAATTCATGTAGGAAAAGCAATTTTTATGAACCTTGGAGATCTTCTAGTCCAGCCCTCTGCTTAGGCAGGAGAACCTATACCATTCCAGACAAATGGCTGTCTAATCGCTTCTTAAAAGCCTCCAGTGTTGGAACAGCCACAACTTCTAGTGGCAAGCAGTTCCATTAATTAAACTGGTTAATTATTCTCACTGTTAGGAAATTTCTCCTTAGTTCTAGATCGGATCTCCAATGACCTTCCACCCATTACGTCTTCTCCAGAATAGAAGGCAGAATAAGAGAGTTGGAAGGGACCCTGGAGGTCTTCTAGTCCAAGCCCCTTGCTCAGACAGGAAACCCCGTACCAGTTTCTTCAAGACAGAACAGGCTGGAGCAAGGAAAGTGGCAAAACCTTGCAAAAATAATGCGATGTGCTTTCACTAGGATACACACACACGCACACATACATGCACACATACATGTACACGTTCCCCTCCAGTTTCCCCTCTGCCAAACTGAGAGGCTTATTTTGAATGCTTCTTGCTATTTCAATCTCACCGTTTTGGGGCCCTGGGTGAGAATCAAGGTTTGAATCAGATGCTTTACATAAAACCTCAAGTTCCATTTCAAGGACACTCTCTCTTTCGGCAGGCAGATTTGAATGGGCAATGTCCCTCGAAATAGAGCAGATCAGCCACCGTAGGAGAAAGGGGACGGGGGGGGAGGCTTGCTTGGCCCTTCCTCCCCCACCCCACCCCAAACAACAGGGTTGACCAAAAAAATAAAAAATACTCCCGGGGTGGGGTGGGGTGGGGAACCAAATTCTTGCCTCCTGCTTCATCTCTGTTTTGGGGAAATTTAACCATGGCTTATGAAAACCACAAGATTTGCCCACTTCTCTCTCTCTCCCCCCCCGCTTTCAGTCTTTTTCTCTCTTTTTTTCTTTCTCTCTCTCTCTTTCTCTCTTTCTCTCTGTCTTTCTCTGTCTCTTTCTCTCTGTCTTTCTTTTTCTCTGTTTTTTCTCTCTCTCTCTCCCTTTCTGTCTTTCTCTTTCTGTTTCTGTCTCTCTCTCTCTGTCTCTGTCTCTGGAGTTTTCTTTTGCAAATTGAGTTCACTTTTCACCCCAAATTCTTTGGGGCCTCTCTCTCCTCCTGGCTTCAGGGTTTGATATGGGATGATGAAGCTACAAAAGTTCACATGGCCCTCCTCTCCTTCCTTTCAAACCACATGCGGTTCTACCTACCTACCTACCTACTTACTATCTATCTATCTATCTATCTATCTATCTATCTATCTATCTATCTATCTATCTATCTATTTATCATATCTATCTATTACATCTCTTACTCATCTATCACATTTTTCACTCTCTCCTATCTATCTATCTATCTATCTATCTATCTATCTATCTATCTATCTATCTATCATCTGTCTGTCCGTCCATCCATCCATCCATCCATCCATCCATCCATCTCATAGAATTCTAGGACTGGGAGGAACCTTGGAAGTATAGAATAGAATAACAAGAGTTAGAAGAGACCTTGGAGGTCTTCTAGCCCAACCCCCTATGCCATCCCAAACAACTGGCTGTCCAACCTCTTCTTGAAAACCTTCAGCGATGGAGAAACCACAACTTTGAGAGGCAAGCTTTTTCCATTTCCTCTCATCAGAAATTCCTCCCAAAAAGTGTTCGATGGAAAGGCACATTAATGAAAGTTCTGAGCACTGAAGAAAAAGAAAGAAAGAAAGAAAAAAAGAAAGAAAGAAAGAAAAGAAAGAAAGAAAGAAAGAAAGAAAGAAAGAAAGAAAGAAAGAAAGAAAGAAGAAAGAAAGAAAACAGCGTACATTCTGGGAATTTGTGCTTTAAAAAGTCTGCTTCTGGGAAATTTCTCTGTCAAAGAGTGAAAGCAGAATGATTTGCATGCAAAAAACAAAAAAAAAAACACTTTCTCGAGCAAGTCCCACGAAGACTTGCATACATTTGAGCAAGCGGGCCCTATTCTGCAATTCTGCTTTGATGTGGCGTCCATCTCCCGGCTAATCCCTGCTTGGGAATGGCTTGGCTTTTGTTCCAGCACGTTGCTTCCTAATCAAAGCTGGGGCAAAGTTGACTCTGCCCTTTCAAAATCAACGAAGACTCCCAGGTCAGGAGTTGTCGCAAAGGCAAAGCATCAAAATAGTTTTCTGCATCTTGTTGTTTGCTGGAGGGGGAAAAAAAAGGCAGAACTGGGTGCGTGAGAAGAAGAAAGGGGATCGGATTTTTCTGCAAGGTAGACAAGAAATAAAGAAACAGAGATAAGGAAAATTATGGCCTGTACAGAATTAAAAAAATAGGCGGGAATCTGAGTACTATGAAACGTGGAATAAATTCTATCAATGATTGCATAGAAGAAGGCAAGATCGGAACATAAGGAGTTAGGGTGAACAGAATAAATAGTCAATAATGTATCAAACAAGAGGTGAATGGCGAAACCAAAATAAATGGTGAAGTAACATTTATATATGGATAACAATTGTAACGCAGAATGGCTGCACCCGTATTGTATTCTTATAATTAAAATAAATAAATATGAATAAATAAAAAAGAAATAAAGACATTAAAAAAATAAATAAATGTAATAAGTAAATAGAAAGGGTGACTTCGCAGAAAGAGTCATGGGAGCTTGGAAGTAACTCTTGGTCAGTTGGTCACTTGTCAATAAATGAGTTGAAACATGCATGAGATAAGCACACATCCATCATTCGACAAAACATTAAAAAAACACGAGTAAATAATTTAAATAAGCAAAAGTGTAAAAATAATAATTAAAAAACTAAAAAGATAAAGAAAAGAAAACCTCAGAAGATGGATGGATGGATGCTGAGTCTTTTTTTTTTTTTTGCTGTCAGTTTTCTATGTGTCTGATTTCAGTGCGTAAACTGATAGCAGATTAACAGAGTTGGAAGGGACCTTGGAGGTCATCTAGCCCAACTCCCACATCCAAGCAGGAGACCCTACACCATTTCTGATCGATGGCGGTCCAATCCCTTCTTAAAAGTCTCTAGTGATGAAGCTCCCACAATTTCTGAAGGCAACTTCTGTTCCATTGAATATAGAATAACATAGTTGGAAGGGACCTTGGAGGTCATCCAGTCCATCCCCCCACCCAAGAGGGAGACCTGACACCATTTCTGACAGAGGGAAGCCCAGTCTCTTCTGGAAAGGCTCCAGGGATGAAGCTTCCACAACTTTTGAAGGCAAGCTCTTCCACTGAATATAGAACAGAGTTGGAAGGGACCTTATAGGTCATCTTGTCTGCCCCCCTGCCCAAGCAAGAGACCCTACACCATTTCTAACAGAGGGCAGCCCAGTCTCTTCTTGAAAGCCTCCAGTGTGCATTTCTCTGGTTGGATACTATAGATTCTCTTTTCAAACTTTGCTTTGGGGTTCTACACTGAAGATCCAAGAAAACAGGCAAATAAACAAAATAAGTTGAACAGAACTGGCTGAGTTAATTTGAAAAGAGGAAACTCAGCCAACATAGAGGAAGGCCAAGGCTGTAAGTAAAGAGTGTCCTCACTGAGAACTGGTAGCCTTTTTTTTTAAACAAAGCAGGCCATGGTTCAAGAGGGAGATTCTGTGCAAATTCTGAGATTCAGTCCTGGGAGGAAGTAAATTTCTTGGGTGACTTTCTCCATTGTTTCTAGGGAAAGCAGAACTGCTGGCCATGTCGAAAAAATAGTTTACTAGGTTAAAATGTTTGGTTAAAACCTGGTAAGTTATTTATATTCTATTTTTCTGTTTTTTTTATTGAGCACTATTTTTGAGAACTCTGCCACCAAACAGGTTTACCGAGTGAATGTTTGAGATTTGGTCACTATCAGCAGCATTTCAACTGTCCCATCCTTTGGGGGAGGAGGAGGAGGAGGAGGAGGAGAAGGAGGAGGTGGAATGGTAGTAGAGGAGGAAGAAGAAGATGAGAAGAAAAGGGAGAAGGATAAATGGTGGCAGAGAAGGAAGGAAGGAAGGTGGGGAAGAGGAGAAGATATGGTGATGGAAGAAGAAGGGAAGAAGAGGAGAAGGAGAAGGAAAAGGGGAAAGAGAAATGGTGGCAGAGAAGGAAGGAAGGCGAGAAGGAGGAAGAAGAGGAGAAATGGTGATCGAAGAAGGAGGAAGAAGATGAGAAGGAGATGGAAAGGGGAAAGGAGAAATGATGGCAGAGAAGAAGGAAGGAAGGGAGAGAGGGAGTTCCCTTTCCTTTGCTTCCAAGCTCCGAATATTCTTGACAGAAGACAAAAAAAAACTCCCACACAAACAGTTACAAGAAGAAGGAAAATAGCAACACAAACCAGGCAAGATAAGGGCTGGAGGACATCCACAGATAACAGAACACACACTGGGAAGGCTGCCAAACTCAGAGAGGAATCATGAACTAGAGATATTTCCATGCTTTGTTTCTAGCACTTGCCCGTACGCATGTCTGTCCTCTTATTCAGTTGTCACAGCTGCAGCCCATGAAGGGGATCAAGGCCCTTTCCTCCCCCGTAGACCCCGCCATTCACATTGCTCCTTTCTCTGTTCCTCCCTGCGTGCCCTAGGATGGAGAGGGGATGGGCCTGGGTCCTCCTCTGATTGCTCAGCTGGCCTCTACCCTTCCCCAGCCTCCTCCACCACCTCCGGAGCCACATTTCCACTCCCTGTCATCTGTTCCTCCTCTCCCTCAGAGTCAGTCTCCAGCTTGCTTGTTTTCTTGCAGATGTTTCATAACCCAACTAGGTAACATCATCAGTGCGGAAGGGAGAGGGCTTCATGGAGAGGAGGTGGAAGAGGAGGTAGTGGAGGGAAGAAGAGAAGTGGTGGTAAAGAGAGAGAAGGAAAAGAAGGAGGAGGAAGAGGGGGAGGAGGAGGAGATGATATTCACCACTATCCTCACTACCATCATAGTGAGGCCTCCTCCTGACCTGCGAGCCAACTCTTCGCTCCTCCAGGTTTCTGTCTCAGAGTAGATTCTATGAATTGTGTTTCAACCAGGAACGAGGTCAGGTTAGCAAGTGCCTCTCAAGAACGGAAGCCAGCTTGGCTTCTCGCTCTTCCACCAGGCCCATCTGCCGATGCCGGAACAAAAAAGGCGAGATTTCATTCACCATGGAAAGGCCTTGGAGGTTTTCGGTTCCGGATAAGGTGGGGGCCAGCCGCCGCCTCTCTTCTTTCAAATCCGAGACCTGCTTTGCTTTCAGGAAGCTGCCGGGCTGAAACTCAAGGGTGGTGGAAAGTGACTCACCACCAGCCCAGCAGGGCTTTGCTCTCGTTGAAATTCAACTTCTCTCAACTGGCAGGATGGAGACTTGAGAAGTTCAGCTTGGTTGGAAAAATAAAAAAGAAAAGGCTTGCTTCCAAACACTCCTCCTCTCCCAGATGTGAAGGTCCACCTCGTTGGATCAGGTCAACTCGGGGCCCGGCTAGGTCCTCCCACAGGGGTGCTCCAAGCAAGAGATGGAGGCCTTGACACTCCTTGTGATGACCCAAAGGGCCATGGCACCAAGGCAACACTGTCAGACAATCAGTAGGAGTCTCTTTATTCGTTTCAACTTTGCCCCCAATGTCCTGGTTACATTTTGGGCTGGAGAAAAACTCACCCTTGGGCTGCACAGACTCAAGTCCAAAATGTGGTCCACAAAAACTTCAAGTAAAAGTCCAATCAAGGCAAGATGAGGTCATTAGTCCTGCAGCTCAGGAGAAGGAATTCCAGATGTGAAGGAATGGTAGTAATTCAACCCAGTTGGGAAGATACCAGAAACGCAGATAAGCAAAGTCAACATAAGATAAAGTCACATTTGTTCCCAGCAAACGCCGCTCTCAGCTTGCATCTCTTTTAAACTCTTTTCCCAGATGTGGCTAATGAAGGGAATCGGGGCCCTTTCCTCCCCCATAAGCCACCCCGTAAGCCATGCAACCCACATTGTTCCTTTCTCCATTCCTCCCTGCGTTGCTCTAGGATGAAGAGGGTAGGCCTGGGTCTTCCTCTGAACTCCCCTTCCCTTGTTCTACTTCTTCCTTGCTCTGCCCAGCCAGACTGTGCCCTTCCCCAGTTTCTTCCACAGCCAACGGAGCCACACTCCCACTCTCTGTCAGCTGTTCATCTTCTTCCTCAGATTCAGACTCCGCCAGGGGCATGACACTCCTTAGCTACTGTTTTCCTATGGCTAGGAGGTCATAGGGAATCTTCAGGACCAGGAATGCCATGAAAGAGGTGTCCTTCACACATTTATCTGGTCTTCCTTCCAAGCAGCTCCAAGATGGTGGCTCTACTCTACACTGGTGGGGGTGAATTCCATGGGCTGATTTTGAAAGAAGAATCGGGAGTTCACACAAGGACCTTTATTGGATAGCAAGTGAAGCTCACATTTCCTGGAATGTACACGTTGAATGTGAGGTCCTAGGTGCTCTCTGAATTTCGTGGCTTTCTTGCAGAAGTTTCATTGCTACCACAGATGATGCATGAAATGTCTGCAAGAAAACAACCCAGCTATGAGAGTACCAAGGACCCCATACTTCTCCTCCTCCTCCTCCTCCTCCTCCTCCTCCTCCTCCTCCTCNTCCTCTTTCTCCTCCTCTCCTCTCCTCTCCTCTCCCTTCTCCACAAATATTTCCACTACTGATGATGTTACCTAGTTGGGTCATGAAACATCTGCTTAGACAGCACCAAGGACACCACAGTATGAATAGTTGTACTTCTTCTTCTTTTTCCTCCTCCTCCTCTTCTTCCTTCTCCTCCTCCTCTTCTTCTTCCTCGTCCTCCTCTCCTCCTCCTCCTCCTCCTCTTCCTCTTCTTCTCCTTCTCCTTCTCCTTCTCCTTCTCTTTCTTCCTCCTCTTCCTCCTCCCCCTCCTCCTCTTCCTCTTCTTCTTCTTCCTCCTCCTGCTCCTTATGTCTGAAAACCATTCTCCCTTCTAGGGATGATGATGTTGGGTTATGAAACGTCTCCAAGAAAAAAGAGGACCCCTCTTCCACTCTCTTCTTTCTTCTCTCTCTCTCTTTCATCTCCTTCTTCCCAGGCAAAGTTCCCCGCCAAATTCTCACCCTTCATCATCCAATCTATGGGCAACTTGCTTCCCTGCATGTATCAACACAACAGACAATACTTCTACCCTTCAAAAAGACCTCAACTATGTATGAGAATGGCCAAGCAAATGGCAACTTCAAATCTCAACAGATAAATGCTCTGTCCTACATATTGGCAAAAAAAGTCAAAAAATAAAATACAGGCTGAACAATCAAGACCTTGTTGATGATCCAAACTCTGTCAAGGATCTTGGAGTTCTCATCTCTAATGATCGAAGTGCTGGAGCCCAGTGTAACTACACAGCCAAAAAGGCATTAAGAGTTGTTAACCTAATCCTACGTAGCTTTTTCTCTGGTAATATCATATTATTAACTAGAGCATACAAAACATTTGCTAGACCAATACTTGAATACAGCTCATCAGTCTGAAACCCACATTACATGCCTCATATTAACACAGTTGAGAAAGTCCAAAAATATTTCACAAGAAGAGTTCTCCACTCCTCTACTCCTTGCAGAAGACCTTATGCCACCAGATTTAAAATTCTAGACCTAGAAAGCCTTGAATTACGCCGCCTTTAGTCCGATCTAAGTATAGTATATAAAATCATACGTTGCAATGACTTACCTGTCAATGACTACTTCAGCTTGAACCATAAGAACACAAGAGCACACAATAGATACAAACTCAAGGTAAACCGCACCAAACTTGATGGCAGGAAATACGACTTCAGCCACAGAGGGGTCAATGTCTGGAATCCTCTACCTGACTCTGGTTTCTTCCCCAAACCCCAAAAACTTCAATCTTAGACTGTTTATTATGGACCTCACCCCTTTCCTAAGAGGTCTGTAAGGGTCCTGCACAGGCGCACCAATGTGCCTATTGTTTCTTTTATTTTTCTTATATGTATCCATTTCATGTATTCATAACCATGTTTATACTTATACCTATTAACTTGTAAGTGACTGACAAATAAAAATAAATGAAAAATAAATAAATAAAGCATATCTCCTGAAGCTGCCTCTAGTGGGCCATGCCCCAGTCATCTGCCATGGGGCAACCTACTTTGGCTCTTCCTCTCCTTAACTCTCCTCCCTTGGAAGCTCCTGTTTATTCTCCCCTGTTTCACTCACTCAGGAAAAAATAAAAGAGGGTAACAACATGTTTTCAGAGCCTGTTTTTCGTGGCTAGTTTATTTTTAATCATGCACAGTTGGGCTATTTATAGCACCGCACTTTAGGTAGACTCTGAAACTTTTCCAGAAAACGCAATTTGGGGTAAACTGTGTGAAATGCAGCATTTGTTCCCCCCCCCCCCCC
>BHFT01040196.1:0-26957 GCA_004320025.1 Laticauda laticaudata
TGCCTGACTGACAGCAGAACAAGTCAACATTTTACATAACATCTTTTCCACCAATTTCGTATTTATGACATCAAGAATCCTCCAAATTAAAGAGTGATTGGATCTTATATGATGAATGGAAAGGTTAAGCCACATTTTATTCTTAACCTTCATTTGCAGAGAAATTAAATTTGAAAATATTAAAAGTTCTTGCTGAAGTTGCAGTGATGAAGGAATATTCTAAATTCAGATAAGCTCACGGCAATTATTGGTCTTGATGAAAACTTTTCTTTTGAGAATAGGACTGTGTTAGCTTACCCAAATATGTGGAGAGGCCGGTCTGATTTCTATAAGAGTAGAAAGGGATTTGAGGAAACTAGTTGAAAAGGACATACTGCTGGTACAAGAACGGGTTAAATTTCGTTCAGCAGTTTCATAAAGTTTATAAAGTTTTTGGCCTGAAGGCATTGTGTAAGGGACAGTCATGAGCCTCAATTCTGTGACGTAGTGGAAATGCAGTTTCAATTGGGGATGCAGAGTAGAGTGCTCTTTCACAAGGGTGGCAGCTTGTTCAGTGGACATGAATGATGTACATGCAGGACTATGTTATCTTTTGCCAGTAGAAAGGAGAATAGTTGGGAGGTCTCAGGAAAAATATAGGGGTGGGGGTGTTCAAGAATTGAGCTGTGTGCCTTGATTACTATGCAAGTGCCTAATGCAGGCTGTAGTGCATCTGTCTGATTTAAGTTAGGAGAAACTGAGCGGAAATAGCTTGGAGTTGCCAAATCCTGGGAACTTAATGCTTTTGGAATCCAATATCACACTTCATAGTAAAGAAGCAAGCAAATTTGTATGAGAGGAAAAAGAATGTTGTTATGTGTGATGCACCTCACAACAGTATTAATATAGGCCTCACATGCATATTTCAAGAAGAACATGAATGAATCATGGGACTAACGAATTGAAGCAAAGAGATAAAAAAAGGTAAAACTTTTCTGACTAAAGAGTTTCATTTTACTGCGCAACACTTCTGCTCTCAGTCCCCCATATTTTCACAGGATCCTGGTCAAAGCAAAAAGAAATACAGAGTCTAACGCTTTAAAGCATGAGCTGATTCGTCTAGCCAAAACACAACCTGAGGATGGGGAAATAAAGAACGCGCACTCCTTTATCACTAAAAGAAAGAAAAAGAGGTCGTGATAGTCTAGTAGAATTCAGACACTAGGTGTTCTGCAGCTATTTGATGAGCTAAATGCCATTAGAAAGAGAGGCTGCTGTTTGAAATCCGCTGTAGGCTTTTTAGAACGAAAAGTCGGTGGGAGTAAGTACTTCCTAATGTGTAAAGACCCATTTGAGATAATTCTATATAGAGGCGAATTATAGATTTAAGATCGAATGTTTTTTTTTAATTGTTTATACATTGTGAATATGTGTCCTGCATAATTTCAATAAAGAAGATAATTTTATTCTTTGTTCCGGATGTTGCCTTAGTATAACTACGTGTTTTTCGGAACTAATGAAAATTGATAAACTCACGTTAACTACCGAGCATATTAGGATTTTAGTCTAACCCGAAGGAATGGTTAAATGATATTACTACTACGTATATCCCATGAGGACAGGAATGATAATAATGGAATTTACAGGGAGGTCGATAGGTTTGAAGTACGGCGTGAGTTGCATGAGTGGTTCTCACTGGGGTAGTGTTAAAGAAAGGTTATTGGTGTTTCAGATTTAGTAGTGAAGGAGTAGGATGTAGAGTTAAGACTGGAGATGGGATCAAAGAGTACGACAGTAATATTGTGGTATTTTCCGATATGGCCGTAACAGGCAAATATAGAATTTTATTCTGGAGAGGAAAATGTGATGAGCTATAGAGTGGGTTTTATTGTCTGTAATTATGAAAGAGTTAAGTTTAATAATATGTGTATGTCAGGGCCTCTAGATTCTAGTTGAGATAGATATGTTTTGTAGTGGATACGTCCAGTTAAAAGGACGCTTGGTTTCGTTGGCTGGGATGGAAGGTGTATTTTCAGTGTGTTCTTTCAGGTTTGGCTATTAATAGATGATAGAGCTCACAATCTGTGATTTGCGAGCTGAATACATAGTCTTATGATAGGTAAGTCAGGTTCTCACTATTTGCGGCTGTAGATCTGTCATCATAGTAGTTAAAATGGGATGTAAAGTATCATATATTCTGCTTTCTTTCAGTTCCGATTTGCATTGAGATGGAAAATTTTATTTTGGACGTCTTTTAGTGAAACTTTATTTGGAGAGTAAACGTGGCGTGTAAGTAAATGTTGATAGAGACTGTTTGGCGAGAGCGATGGAGATAGATCAGAGCTGATGATAACATTACAGAGCCTCTGGTTATGAAGTGAGTGATGAAAAAAAGAGCATATAGAATGATAAAGTAGGAGTAATAACCTAGTTCTGGGTATTGTAAAAAAATATGATATGTGTTGCTGTGATGTTGCTTGGATAGGGTGAGTTATTCTTAAGTGACTATGATTGTTATGCTTTCCTAAATAATGGGCTTCTAATGTTAGGATAAGATGGAAGACAATTTTACAAAATGTGTTCTTCAGTGTAAAGGGTAATTTACAGGCCATTTTCAAAAGCAACCATTTTTGTAAGATGGAAGGAGTTGCGTATTTAACGAAATGAAACGTGGGATATTTTTTACGAAGTGAACGTGCCCAGTGAGTGCTGTGTACAAGAATAGTGTCTTAAAAGTTATAGAGAAGGAGGGTTTCGCATTTTCTGGAGACTTAAGTAATATGCGTGTAGAAGATGATTAGTAGTTTAAATTGACCATAGTGAAGCAAGCGAATAAAAATTAGTAAGATTACCCCATCGGAGAAAATGACTATCATTGATGGCAATGAAAAGATGTAATAGGAAGTTTCTGTTAATATCTTGGTTGGGAGTCTAATTTTGAGTTAAACAATTAAACCATACTAAGTGGTTTAAGTTTTTTATTTTAGACAGTTTTGCTGATTTGGGTTTGATAGGATTAGTAGAATTCAGTAATATATAGTATATTGAAGATAGCTACAGAGGAAACGATGATGAGCTGTACGTTATGACACTGGGGCTTAATTCATCTTTTTATAGTGTGATCTGGATATTTGGTTGGTTGGTTTTTGAGCTAACATTTTTAAATTTTATAGGGAAAAATCCTTAAGATGTGGTTTAACAGGAAAAGAGAGGGAGTTTATGGTGGTTTTTTGGATCTGCTGGTCTTCTATGTGGTGAATTCAATAATAACTTTTTAGAACAAGACTTTCTGTGGATGGTGTATTTTGTGGGTCGTGTTGGTGGCGAGGGTGACTGGGTGGGCCTGGTTGGCCTTGAGTGAAGTTGTGGACTAGGCATATGAGACGTGGAAGAGCATATGACGGAGAGTGGAGATAATATTTATAGATTGAGATGTGGTTGGGTGGGGTGAAAGTAAGAGTTGAAATAATACTATGTATGTGGGAGTATGAATGGAGCTTGGATAGGACGGAAATCGTAATGGATGCATATGGAGCAGCTATGTGGTTATTTTGGCGAAGGCATGTCGATATGAGGACGCACGCCTGCTGTGCGGTATGGGTGTGCCACTCAAATGAATATGACCACATCAAGGGGCTGTATGTAACCTGGCGGCTTTCCCTCAGGATATGGCTTTGTCAGACTATGTGAGTAGGTTAAGCAGGCTCCACTTATTAAAGTTTGTAAAGGATTTAGTTCCACGCGACTTTTTTGTTGCCTTTTCTGTTATATCTAACTCGTGATCTTTTCTGACCCTGGCCGGAGCAACTGGTCGAGTGTTTCACTTAAGCGGGGTGATGGTGCGAAACAGACTTTTAAGGGGCACTGCAGATAAGAGGACGGGGCATGACTGTTTTTCCAAAGAGCAGAATGCAAACAAGAAGTGCATGGATTGGAACTGCAATGAGAGAAGCAACACTAAAATAGGAGAATCTGCAAGTGAAGAACAATTGACGGCCGTGGATACTGTGTATCGAGGAGAGTTGGTGTATGAATTTATGGAAGTTTTTAGAAAGATGGACAGAATTTTGCATGGAATGGTTAGATATGGGTAAGCCATAAGGTCTTTAAGGTATTATTCTGAACTTTCTCTGATTTTACTTAGAGTTTGGATCATCAGTTTTTTGAATTGCCGTTGAGTGGGGGTTGGACGAGAAACATATCAAGAGGTGCTGTTCCAACTCTTGAATTAAACCAAGATGTGTAAATTTTAATGCTCAATATGAATTGAGTGACATATGATGCATTACTAATGATTAGAGTGTTAGGGAGCACTGTATCATAGCGAAAAAGGCATTAACTAATTTCTATGGTAGCTTTTATCTGGTAATTGTACCCTGTAAACTAGAGATAGAAAACATTTGCTAGACCAGAAACTTGTGAATCCTTATCCGTCATGGAACCCATACATTAATATTGGATATTAGGACCAATGTTGAAGAGTCAGACATGTATTTCAGTTAGAAGGTTGGTGGCACTGACTGTCTACTATCATTGCAGATGCAGTTGAATGACAAGACTATGAGATTCTACAGCTAAGAAAATTCGTTCTGTATGAATATACTGCCGTTTCGTCTGATCAAAGTGTGCAGTAAATTAGAAAAATTATACATTGCTATGTAGTAATTCGTTTGATCATGAATAGCTTTAGCTTCACAATAACACAAAAAGACAAATGATACAAATCATAAGATTAATTGCACCCAAGATTGATTCACAGGAAAATTAGAGTTCAGCAAAGTGGTCCATAGTTGAATTCAGTTTAACATGACTCTGGGTGGTTTATGCACAAATGAAAAATATTAATATTAGACTTGGTTATTCTTGTTGTCGGCTGTTCCAATGGGTTAGTAGGGGCGTGCATAGCTATAGCGAAACGTGCATGACGCCTGTCCTATGTGTTTTGTTTTATTTTTTTATGTACCCATGATTCAATGTTTTAATAGACTATGTATGTCCTTATTTACATTCTCGTTGTAGCGTTGACAATAAATAAAAAAGTAAAGAAATGTAACTCCGCTAGAGAAATATTGGTAGCGCATGGTGCAAGAAGGAAGGCAGATAGATGATATGCTAGGATGTAGGGAAGGGTGTAAATATGTAAATAGATTAAGATAATTGACAGTTCAAGTACTATAAGAGTGATGATGTCTCTCTCTCTATTCTATTTATATTTGTTTGTTTCTTTTGCTGTGCTACTTACTATTTCTTTTCTTTCCTCTGTCTTTTCGTCATATGTCTCAGATCTTCTGCCTTTCTGTCGTCTGCTTTAGCGATCGTTGGATTCCTCTGTTCTGTAGATATACGTGGCTGATGTGACCGAAAAGATATGAAAGCATTCCTTTAAATTTCTATCCAAAGGCGGGTGGATCCACCTCTGTCAGGGCTGTATCTTTATACGAGTATTTATGGGGAAAGCAATATAACATTGCCAGCATCGCACATGGCAGCTTTCTTCCCTTTTCTGCTGGGGAGAAAGGGAGGCGGTGGGAGAAAGATAAGGAGAGCCGATGGAGTAATCGCGAAGATCTAGGTTTCGCGGGGCGACGGGCGTAGTGTTTGAGGTGGTGGCGCAAGCCGTGGGAATTGACACGACGAGGGAAAGAGATAATATTCGTTCGGTCGACCCAATATATGCAAATAAACGCTACTCTGTGTGTTCAAAGAACGACTCCGCGCCCAGAATAGGTTGCGAACTGGTTTGAATAGCAGTGCAACTCTGTTTTATATTCCATATGCTCATGAGAGCAAACTAGCTAAAGTGTGGTTTGCTTAACCACACATTCAATACGTGAAGATCGAGGCGTAGCCAAGTGTTTATTTATAGACATTCTATAATTCGTGCAAAATCTGCGCAAAGGAAAGAACACCCCGGAAGAAGAGTTGTTGATGACTATACAGATAGTGAGATGCTGTATTTTTGCACAAGGTTTCGCTATAGAAGACTAAGAGGACAGGAAATTAATAGTCATCCGACCAAAGTAGAAGGAGCACATAACTTATATAGGTAGACAATGCAAGGGTATTTGGTTGCAACTAGTTTTTATAGTGGACATATGTTAGTTCCGATGCAGTTTAGACATGAATACGGGCATAGAAAAAAATGAGTTTATGAACTAGTTTTTTACGAGACTTTGACATTGCAGCATGCGCCGTGAGTCCCCCTCGCGAAAAGAATGGGGTGATTTTTTGTCCTTCAGATGCTTATCTCTCTTCAATTCGGGCCTGAGGAGAGAGAGGGAGGTGGTGGAGAGAGAGGGGATACGAGAAATGTGTAAAATTGGTGAAGGACCAAAAATAGACAGACAACGGGAGGGAGGAGGAAAGTAGCAGAGTGGGATCTAAATGTAAGGTGAAGACGCTGAAACTGTGATGGGCCAATTGCTGAGATAGGACGCGGATGCAACGAGAAAGGTGTGGATAGCGGCAGTGGGGTCATTAAGAAGTAGTAAGTGTAAGAAAGATAATAGCGGAATGTCTATCTCATGGTTATTTTCAGTGGGCATCTTGGATGTAAAAATGAGATATGGTGCTAGAAAAATTTCGATTGAGAAGCGGAAAGGAACTACTGGTATAGTACTATTGCTATACAATAGTTGTCCTTCCATTTGGGAGAATATTCAGTGTAGATTCTGATAGTAAAGATAAAGCAATCACTATATGAGGAGACAAACTTTGGGTGGTATTTTGCAACATTATGGAAGGCTAAAATAACGGTGGTACTGATCAGATTTATTGTTGGTATTAAGCAGATACATAGCTAGTGGGATAAGGAGAACGAGGATGTGCATAAATTGCGAGCCGTTTGACCTATTATTGGTGAACAGTAGCGGTTATGTTGGACATTGGGTCGCCGAACGGTGAATCCTGGCTGCGCCGGATCAACACGGTGGGACCATTGCGATCGCGCGCGTCTTATAGCTTATGCGTGTCGACCGCAGTCCTGTATGGTTGCATCCGCAGAGGAGAAAGGAAAGAAGAGCGCGATGGATGCATGCAGAGTATTGTGCTTTTTCCACTTGTCTGGATTAAAGGTGCTGCAGTGGAAAGAAAGAGATGTAGGCTGGCAGAGGGGGTTGGGGGAATCGGTGAACTCAGCCTTGGCGAAATTTGGCATCATATAAAAGGAAGAACTGCTTTTCGAATGGCTTGTTGTTGAAGGTGTGCTCTGTGATATTATGTTGTGTGTATAGATTAGAGAGAGAGAGAAAGAGAGAGAGAGAGAGAAGAGAGAGCAGAGGGAGAGAAGAGGAGAGTAAGAGAGAGAGAAAGAGAGAAGAGAGGCAGGTAGAGAAAAGAAGGAAGAAAATCGAAAGAGAGAAGAGATCTAACTCTGTGGGTCTGTTATTTTGAATTGTTTCCATTATTTTCATGTGTTTAATAATTTTACACTGTCTACACTAGGGATGGAATGTATACCTGCTTTAGTCTTTTGCCAGGGACTAGAACACATAATTTGATTCAGAGATTATTAGATTTTCTTTTATTTATTTTATTATGATTTTATGTTCATACGATTATCAGATAGATAGGTATAATAGTTATCATAGTTAGTGGTAGAAAGTGAAGATGGGTATACTAATATAAAATTAAAAGAGGAACAATGGGAAGGGAACGGTAGGCAGGTTGGTGCGCTTATGCCATGCGCTAACGACTCTGTGGAAAGGGTGAGACAAATAGTAGACAGTCTAAGGTTAAGTGGTTTTGGGGTTGGGGGAAAGCAAAGCAGAGTCAGGTGAGGAGATTCGAGACATTGAATCTGTTGCTGAATGTAGATTTTCCTGAAGATCAAGTTTGGTGAATTAATCTGAGTTTGTATCTGATTGTTTGGCATTTTGTGTTGTTATGGTTGAAGACTGACAGTATTCAGTTGACAGTAAGGGACATAGTAAATGTAGTAATTAATTATATACTAAATTTGATCGACGAAGACGGCGTATTCAATGGTTTACTAGGTGTAGAATTTCAGTCTGGTGGCATAAAGGTATTCTGCAATGAGTAGATGGAGGTTGGGCGAACTCTACTTGTGAATAGTTTCTGGTACTCTTCTCACTGTAGGTAATCAGTGATATGTTAATGTGGGGTTCTAGGATCGATTGAGCTGTATTTCTGAAGTATTGGATCTCGCAAATGTTCTAGTTAGGTTAGGAAGATGACTGATTTGACAGATAAAAGTAGTAGGATTTAGTTATGCTTTTTGGCTGATGTAGTTACGTGGGCTCTTAGCACTTAGATCATTATAGATGCATTAGTGTTCAGATTCAAATCAGCATAAAATAGACATGTGTTTTTAACAAGAGTTGAAAGGGGGCTTGGAGGTCTTTAGTCCAACCCCAGCTGCAGGCAGTAAAACTGAGACTGCAAAACTCTAAGTAGAAATCCGAGAAGGTGTCAGAATATACTTAGGAAGGGACCGTTGGGTGAACTATAGCCATTTAGAGAAATGGCTGTCCAGATCTTTTCTTAAAAACTTCACTGATTGAACACCAGAAGTTCTGGAGCAGGGCAGTTCACTGGTTAATTTGTTCTACTGTAGGGAAGTTATTTCTCGCTCTTAGTTTTAGGGTTGCTTCTCTCTGTTCAGTTTCATCCATTGCTTCTGTGTTATTTGATTCTGCTTCTTTGACAATACATTATGCCTGTTCTTTTGGCAGCCTTAAAGTCGTTGCTATACACTCTTGAGTAAGAGCATGTGAGCATTTCTCCTTTCAGATAGGGTCATGAAAATAATCTATAAGTAAGGCAAAGTAATAAGTCAAAAAAGGTGAATTAACAATTTTTACAGACTATAGATACAGTTTGACGGTGGGTGACGGCCACACCCATGCAGTCACATGACCACCAAGCACGCCCACCCAGTCACATGACCACAAGCCACGCCCACCAAATAAGCCATGCCCACAGAACCGGTCGTAAAAAGTTTTGAATTCCACCACTGGATAGAAAGCGCGCCAGCCAAAAACTTAAACTCACTCTCTTTGTCCCTGTTTAAACACATTCGAAGGATTGTTTCCTAAGAATTTAAAAATGTTACCTAAATGACCTAACCAAAGTTATTCATCAACTATAAAAGGATGAATTAGCCCCAGGTCATACGTACAGCCAATCTCGTTTCTTGTAGCTATCTTCAGAAATACTATTTATACTGTAATTCTACAATCTATCAAAACCAAATAGCAAAAGCTGTCTAAAAAAACTTAAACTTGATGTTTAATTTTAACTGCAAAATAGCTCCCAGCTAATCCAAATATTTAAAGGAAACTTCTATTATTTTTTGCATGATGAATATTTGTTTTTATGAATCTGACATTTTTATTTGCTGCTTCTAGGCAATTAAATGCATCATCATGCTACATTTGATATTGTTCCAGATTAAAGAAAGCCTTTTCC
Organism: Laticauda laticaudata; assembly: GCA_004320025.1. Taxonomy (NCBI): domain Eukaryota; kingdom Metazoa; phylum Chordata; class Lepidosauria; order Squamata; family Elapidae; genus Laticauda; species Laticauda laticaudata. The sequence goes on from BHFT01040196.1 coordinate 9,409, forward strand.
ATAATTTAAGAACTATTTGTACACAGCACTCACTGGCAGTTCATTGAAAATTCCATTTATTTTTAATGAAGCAACTCTCCATTTAAAAAATGTTTTCTTTGAAAATGGGTTAATAAAAACTGTAAGAAAAGAACACATTTTTAAAATGTTTTCATTATCACATAAAGCATATATTTAGGAGAAAAAAGCATTGTTCATTGAAGAATAAGCATATTTCCAAGCAAATAAGAGCACATTCATTTTTTTTTAAATACCCAGAATGGTATTACTGTACTTTATTTATCTATGGCTTTTTTTCTCACTCCTCAAACAGAGGCCTGTAAATAGCATCTTCTCCATCAGGCCAAAGGTCTATGCAACATGTTACCTAACAGCCACGTGTTACCCTGCCAAATAAAGTTTCACTAAAGAGAAAATAAAATTCCACTAAGCAGATCTGGATGAAGAAAGGCAGAAGGTATAGGTATTTACATCCCATTTTTAATACTATGATGCAGATTACAGGGCACTTAATAGGAGACCTGCTTACTAGTATGTGTATTTAGGTTTGCAGAATTACGGTGGAGCTTATTTATTCAAACTTGAACATCATTAAATTGAAAATAAAATTTCAGTCCAAGCCAGAGAACAAGCTTCCTTTGACTGAGACCACTTCAAAATAAATATTCATAGAAAAGGCTGTAATAACTATATTAAAACTTAATCCTTTATATATTTAGCAGGGACTAAACCCTTATAGCTCACATTGTTCCTTTCAATATTATTAAATTGATATTGTGTAGGCCAAGGGGGGAAATTACACTACCTGGTCACATGATCCACCCATGTTTAACTCTTACATGTCTCTTCATTAAATCTGACCACAGCCTTTCTTTACAACTCAGTGGAACCACTTGCAACAGCTTACTCAACTGCTCCTGATCATTTAAGAGCTGCTTCGGAGTAAATCATTTAACTCTTGGGGTTGAGACTATAATTAATTGATGGGTGTTAACTGTTTAATTTTCTTTGTTGGGAGTGTTAAAGGCATAGGGGAAAAAAGGAAAGATTATCTTTATGAAAGATAGAAAAGGGAATCATTGTATTAAAATTAAAAAAAAACATGTGATCTAAATTATAATTGTATAGTAGATTATCAATGGGTCTTTCACATTAGGAAGTATACCAAGACTTTTGGTCTAAAAAGCCTACAGGCGATTCAAACAAGCAGCCTCTCTTTCTAATGATTAGCTAGCAAATAGCTGCAAGAACACCTGTGTCTAATTTACAGACGTATCAGACCTTTTTTCTTCTTTGTGATAAAAGGGGATGCTTTCTTTATTTCCCTCCAGGTTGTGTTTTGTGCTAGGAAGCAGCTGTGCTGTTAAAAGGGTTTAGAGCCTGTTTTTTGCTTGACCAGGATCCTGTGAAAATATGGGGACTGGAGAGAAGGTGTTTTGCAGGTAAAATGGATTTAGCAGAAGGTTTTTTTTACCTTTTTTCTTTTGTTCAATTGTAGTCCCATGCATCTGTGTCTGAATATGCATGTGAGGCTATATTTATATATGTGTGTGAGTGCACACACAAACATACATTCTTTTTTCTCTCTCATACAGAATTTTGCTGCTTCTTTTACTACAGTGTGAAGTAGGTTGGATGCAAGAAGCAGTAAGTTCTCCAGGTTGGTGAACTCCAAGTATTGTCTGCAGTTTCCTAACTTAAATCAGGAGCAGGGCTACTACTAGCCTGCATGAGGCACTTGCAATAGTCAAGGGACACAAGGCTAATCTTGAACACCCACCCCTATATTTTTCCTGAGACCTTCCCCAGGTATTCTCCTTTGCTAGTGGAGATAACTATGAGCTGCATGTACATCATTCATGTCCCTGAACAGCCTGCAGCCCTTGGTGAAGAGCACTCTACTCTGATCCCAATTGAAACTGCATTTCCACTCTGTCAAGAATTTGAGGCCTATGATGTGGCCTTACACAATGTGGCCTTTCAGCCAACTTTTTAGAACTTTAGAAACTGGAGAATTAACGTTGTGACCAGATTATGTCTTTTATAACTAAGTTTCCTCAATCCCTTTCTAGCTTTTATAGAAAGTACCTGCCTCTCCAACATATTTTGGGTGAAGCTAGACAAGTCCTTTCTTCAAAAGAAGTTTTTCAAGATCGAAGTAATTGGTGAGCTATCTGAGATGTTAGAATATTGCTTATACTTGCAACTTGAGCAAGAACTTTTAATATTTTCAAATTTAAGTTTTCTTGCAATGAAGGTTAAGATGAAAATGTGCTTAACTTTCCAATTCAGATAGATCAATCATCTTAATTTGAGGAGTGTCTTGAGGTCATAAATACGGGAGAAGTGGGTGGAAAAGATTTTATGTAAATATTGTGACTTGTGTCCTTGGGTCAGATGCTTGGATCCTAGTCTAAACCTGGAATTTGTATATTGACATCACTGCAGGTCTACTATCATTCTCCATTTGCTGAGGTCACTGCAGGAATTATTAGTTATGCCATGAGGGTCAAATTGCTCTGGAATTAACACATTCAGACTCTAAATTGGTAGTGAATAGTAACAGAAATATTATCTGTGATCTTAAAACATAGATTAACTATTTGTTTTATATGGTGACCAAACAGCAATAAAATAGGAATTAAGGGTGTTGAAAGTAAACCCCCACTTACCATCAATAATTGGGAGCAGCAACACCTTTGCCAAACAAAATATCAAATGACTATGCTGATCTACAAAGCAGTTGCAGCAGTTCTGGTTGCTTACTGGTTAAGCGAATTCCATGCTGTTAAAACAATATATGATTGCCATTTGCTACCTTCTGCCAGCTTTCCCATTGACTTTGCTTTGTTGCAAATGGTGATCACATGACAGTAGGATGCAGCAAACACTGTAATGGCAAATTGTTTCCCAAGCACCCAAATCATAATCACATGACTAGGAATGCTGCAATGGCTGCATCTACAAGGAGTGGTTGTAAATCTTGTTCAGCAGTGTCATGATTTTGACATTTGCTGAATGAGTGGTCATTAAACAAGAACTTACCTATAAATACGTTAGGAGACAAAAATTAAACCAGAGCATATTGATAATCATTGTATTTTAAGCTAGGATTTAAAAAATGTCATGAAACTAAGGAATGGGTAAAGCATGTATAAGAAGACTGAGGTGTTCCTGACCATCTATTTGTATACTGCATGACGGCTGTGGAAATATTTACAGGCCCCTCATATCCTGGACATAAACTATTTCAACTCCTACCCTCAAAACGACACTATGGAGTACTGAACACCAGAAGAACTAGATACAAGGACAGTTTTTTCCAGAACACTAAACAAATAATTCCCTCAATACTGTCCAACTATTTACAAAGTCTGCACTATTACTGTTAATCTTCTCATCACTCTTTATCACCCATCTCCTCCCACTTGTGACTATATGACTGTAACTTTGTCGCTTGTATCCTTATGATTTATATTAACTATCTCCTCATATGATTTGATTGCTTATTGTACCCTATAACTATCATTAAGTGTTGCACCTTATGAATCTTGACGAAGGTATCTTTTCTTTTTTATGTACACTGAAAGCACATGCACCAAGACAAATTCCTTGTGTGTCTAATCACACTTGGCCAATAAAGAATTCATTTTCATTAATTCTATTATTTTCCAATGAATCATAATGATCAATGGTGGGAGATATTGAGACTTATTTCTGTACCACCTGAAGAACTACATTTTTTTTTAATCCATTGTGGAAAAAAATGCAGTTTCTGTCTTGTTGGTTAGGCTGGCTGCTATTTTAGCTTGACTATAAGAGATTCTTTTCTGTGCTTCTAGACCTATCCGGTGTTCCATTTTTGGTGGACCAGATGTTGGGAGCTCGTTGTGGCTATACTCTGTCGAAGGATGTGTGGGGAAATCCCATCTTCCGGGCTTCTTTCTTTGGCTGTCATGTTATAAATGAGGTGAGCCCAAATAATATTCAGTCATACACACCCCCGAATAGAAAAAGTGAACACTGTCTTAATTGGTAAACATAAATAAAGCAAGGGTCTACATGACAGATAAATGCATAAAACAGAGAATAGAGACTCTTTTGATTTTTTTTTTTTTGCAAAATTATTTTTAAAATCTCTTACTTTAAACTGAGGTATCTGCTCTTGACATGGATAATGTTAGGATCTCTAGCACTGAAGGGAGCTAGAAAAGGAAACACAGAGGCTGAATTTAATTAAAAACAATTAAAGGGAGCTGAGACCCAAACTAGTGATCTGCAACTCATGATGAGACGTAGCATCTGTGCTTTTTATTTTTGGCTTTCCGAGCTCCTGCTATTTTAAGAATATGAGGCTCCCTTGGATCATCAAACAGCAAGTATCTTGCAGAGAGACAACTTTTGTTGTTATCAGAACTCAGCACAGACATATAGATAGCAAAATTTAACTAATGGATGTGGTTGACAATTTTATCATTTTTGCGAATTCCTATCTCAAAGACAAGAGTCAGTTGGGTGTAGAGGTTAAGGCATCAGACTAGAATCTAGGAGACCATGGATTTGAAGCCTACCTTAGGCACAAAGCCAGTTGGGTGACCTTGAACTAACCAGTCACTTTCAGCTCAAGGGCAAATCACTTTTGAAAATTTGCCAAGAAAGTTCTGAAGAGACTTGCTCAGGCAGTCTGAGAATCACACACAACTGAACAACAGCAACAAAAATCCTAAATACAGTATATATAGAGAGATATGTTTGCTGATCTACATCAGATATATATACTGGAAAAAATAAAGTGTGCCAGTACTGCATAGGACTTGTTGGGAGTTTCTGTTTTGAGTAAAAGATGCTAATATATTTTAAGTTGTTTTAACTTTTGTGCTTAGTCATCTTAATCACGAATGGAAGTGCGGTGGGAAGCTGGAAACGGGTGTAGGCATGAAAACATACTTGAAAAAAGCAATTGTTTAACCTGTTTTGCAAGAGAACACAAAGCGTTGTGCTACAGTGGAGGATCAGTATCTGCTGATTGTGACAAATTTGTGTAAAGGTTGCATATCAGTCCCCTCATGCATGAAGCAGCAGGTACAATAACCATAGTGATCTAAAATGCAATGCAGGGATAGGATTCTACCAATTCACATCTATTCGCTAGAACCGGTTGTTTACATTCTTAGCAGTTGGGAGAACCAGTTATTAGAAGAAATTACTGGCCTAATCCTGTAAGGAAGGCAGGAAGGAAACATTCTGGTGTTGCTTACAGAAACTGCCTCTCCATTAACCCTTATTACATTGTTGGCAGGACTAGACTTCCTGTCTCAGGAACCTCTTTGGAGTTTTTTTTTCCTTCCTTTGCTGGCACTTTGCTTGTGTGGAGTTACAAATTCAAAGTTACAATGGCACTGAAAAAAGTGACTTATGACCATTTTTCATACTTACGACTGTTGCAACATCCCACAGTCACAAGAGGCCAAGTGAGGAGATACGTGCCTCGATGTGAGTGATATTGAGTTGTCCATGCCCAGCCAATGACATGACCACCAAACCATGTCCACCCAGTAACATGAGTATCAAGCCACACCCACCACCTAAGCCATGCCCATAGAACCGGTTGTTAAAAATTTGAATCCCACCCGTGATGCAATGGGTTCAATCCAACTAGATGAACTACTATTCATACAAGAGAACTTCTATTTTATATTTCTTAGTCCCAGATTTTTTTTAGCAGTCCTATAGATTTGAAGGGGGGAGGCTGCAATAGGAAGGACATCTCCCCCAATGCATTTATTAATAAGGTAATTAGATGGGTACAAGCTAATAAGCCTATAAATAATTAAATCAGGGGTATCCAACCTTGGCAACATTAAGATCTATGGACTTCAACTTCCAGAATTCCCTTGTCAGGATGGCTGGCTGGGGAATTCTGGGAGTTGAAACCCAGGTTCATAAAGTTGCAAGTGTTGGACACCCCCTGATCTAAATGCTGACTTTCTCAAGAATTTTGTGGTAGGAAGCATTCCCCATTGATAAATACAGTACTCCCACTAGTGATATTACAGGTGCTTTTTCAATGATTGCAGAAAGATGAAAAGTTCTCTCTTACTGTAAACATCAAAGTATCGTCATTTGAAGACCTGCGGGCAGCTACAGTTTACCAGCATCCCATGCACTGCTTCTATTTCTCATGGGCTCCAAGGGAAATTTTGTGTGAAGAGAATTACATGGAGGTAAGACCTGGGTCATGGGCTCATTAAGAGTATGGGCAATTTGTTGAAATCAAAATGTCACCATGACAATGATTCACTGGCTCTAGATTTGTTAGCAATAGTCTTATATCTAATAGCTGGGCAGATAAATATTATTGTCTTTCTATATGAATAGGAAAATATTCATTTTAATTTCTCTAAAACAAGAATTAGATCAAGAATTAGTTTGGATTTTGTAATAACACTGTTGGATTCTGTATTGAAAACGCCTCATTCCATTTCAAGGTGTCAGTGAAGACTGATGTCCCAGGGATTTCAGATGCTGAATGGATGTCAGCACTACCAGAGGTACAGTAGGAATATAATTACATATCTTCCTCAATCTGTAGGCAATTTATAAACAAAAACAAACTGATTCCTTTTAACTCAATTTGAAAGACTTCTAAATTGTATTCCTCACCCTCAGTTTTGACTAGATCAGAAGTACAGAAGTTTACTATCAAACTTGCATAGTAAACTCTGTGCTGCCTACGTGTGTGGGATTCAGTTGTTTTTCCTGGTACTGTAGGAATTTCTATTTGTCTTTGTTCTTTAATTTTATTTTTCTTAAATATTTTTTAAAATAAAAAAATGGGGAAACACTGAACAACAACAACAAGAGAAAAACCACATAGAGCAGTGGCCCCCTTTTTTGTACCAGGGACCAGTTTCACGCAGAAACACTTTTTCAAGGACCGGCAAAATCAATTCTTCCCCAATAGTAAAGGGCTTCTTTACTAAAAACATATTTTTATATATATTTTAATCACGATTATTCATTCTTTGCGGCCCGGTGCAAAATGATCCACGGACCGGTATAGGTCTGGGGCCCAGTAGAGGATTCTTTGGCATTGTAACAACTGAATATGGCTAAATTTGTTAAGACTTCATTAATTTTGCACAAATAGATTACATTGTTTTAAAAGCTGTAGGCTCTGGTTAAAAACCGAATATGGTAATATACAAATGTTAACAGTAATAATAATCATAGTATATATCATAAAAACAGTTGGGAATTATAGTACTTTCTGTACAAAAATATCTTATTTATTTTGCAGATTATTGAAAGTTAAAATATTAAGACTTTCTACTAAGAGAAACCAAATTTAGTATGATACAAGCTCATATGTAGAATTATTCAAACATGGCTTCCAATTTCTCTTAAATTCTATTCTTATTTTTGAAGTACAAATGTATTGAAGTGTGTGATTAGCGAACCAATTGTTACACCAGCAGCATCCCACCACTGCCCACAGTGTCTCCTTAAGTCTCATTTCCCAGGTGTGCCTTGTGAAGATGGACGGGACACTCTTCTTCCAAGTAGCCTGCTTAATCTCCACTGTTCTCTCCACTCTCTATGCTCTCAGATCAGATCCTCCGAAGCCACTGAAACTGCCCACTCAATCTGTCAGCTCAGGTTCCAGTTAGTCTTCCCCCCGCAGAATCAGGTTCCGATGGGGGCATGACAGAGACATTCAAGATTGGCTGGATTTAAATCTCTCGCGGGTGTGCAGGGACTCATGACTTATTACTTCCTTGGGCTCAGCCTGGTCATCTCCTACAGGAAGTCTTAGAAGATTTTATCTTTTAGATACTGTAAATCAGAGAACAAAGACAAGAAGATTTGGAAATTAAGCATCTAAATTGACCATGTTAGCTGGAACTTCTGGGGATTTCAGTACTAAAGCATTAAGTCACAAATTGGGCCTCATTCAAAATATTAAGGCTAAAAAGGAAAAGCTGTTAACGCCCTTTTAACTTCTGTAATAGTATGTGGAAATGACCTTGAGAGATAGGAGGAAGAGCCACAGATTAGACAATGATCAGATAAGAGGTAGCTTCGTTTGCAGAAGCAATGGGGGCATGGCAAACATCTCAGAATGGACCCTTCCGAGTTTCTTGAATGGTAAAGGCAAGGGGGAAGAGATATACTTTCAGACTTGCAGGATTCTGTTAACCTAATCTTACAATAAAGTTAGAGTTAGTATTTCTGAGTGGGCATCTTGTTTAGATTATCTCACAAAACTGACAACTTCTAAGCCTTATTGAAACTGCAGAATTTTGTGTGCTTATTGAATAATCTTTTTGCCATTCTGCAGTTTGAAAATTCTTATTGTCTTTGATTTTTTTTTCTCTTTTAGACACAAAAGGTTATGTATCAGATGTGGAATTTGATGTTCTATTCTTCATCAGGGATAAAAACAACAGGAGTAAGAGATGCTGACAAATTGGGCTACAGCTTCAATAATACACTGGCAAGAGTATTCCTTCGCTCACCATACTCTACAAATGAAACTCAAAATACAGTGGTAATTTGTCCCTCCCTTCACTCAAAAGCAAGATGTTATAAGCTATCTTGTTCTTCAAGTGGTCAAGTAAAATTTTACCATGAATTTTTCACAGGTTAATGGGGTCACAGTGAGCACAATCAGCTCCACATCCAGGTATAGGCAAAGATGGTTACTTCTGCTGATTGACACAACTGTATCATGCCCAGTTGGCAAGTATTTTTCTCCTTCTAATGTGAAAATTCATGGCTTATCAGGGGAAGGAAGGGTGTTGAACGTTCATGCAACCAGGACCTACTAGCAAGCAATAATTTCTGCCAATTATACTTGCAAGCGCGTCAAAAAGAATTTGTACACTGAAATAATAAATTTTAAAATGAGATCCCGACAGCTTATGTACAAGGAGTCTGGAAAGATTGTTTATAAATGTTATGATATTGCCTGTTAGAAGTAATATGCAAAGTCTTGATTTTTGTTTAGCAATGAATTGAAACTGACAAGTGCTATAAATCAACAGATGGCACCAGCTTCACAGATGCTTCTCTGATATGGACTATACCAATGATTAACCCTAGACTGGTCCTTCATGAATCCACTTTCAGATCACTTAAAGTAACAATGGGAATTAATGGGGAAAAAATAGAGAACCCTGAGGAGTTCAACTACACATTGGAACATAACATTACACACATTGGAGTAACTATCCCAATTGGAGCCCCTAGAGGTAGACTTCAGGTAAATATAAGCTCTACTTTTTGTACAGTATATGGGTATAGAGGGGAATATCAGGGAAAGTGTGTGATCTGTAAGGTAACATATCGGAATATAGTGTGAACCTATTACAACAAAGACAATGCTTATATGCAACACCACTTAATAGTTCTAATTTGTCTTTTTTTCTCAGAGCACAGTATCTAATGGTGTCTATGGAGTGACCTATAGTATTGATCTATTGATGGAACATTCTTGGACAGATACAGATTGGCAGCTCACCAAGTACCTTGTGATTAAACCAATTACTATACCCTTCCTGCCTCGAATACCAATAGTAATCAATAGTAAGTATGTGCGGCTACATATAAATCAAACAGGAGTCTGCTTGTCAGTCTAAATAAGAGGTGTTGATGTTGTTAACTGTAATGAACATATACAGTTTGTTGCCCTGTAAAGGACAGAGTGTGTGTCTCCCTTTAGAAATCTAGCAAAGCCATTAAAATAATTAAAGAGATTGGTTAAATAAAGGTAAAGGCAAAGGTTTCCCCTTTCCAGTCAAATCCAAATCGAGGCATTTCCTAGCTGAGGGAGCCAATGTTGCCAAGGACATTTCTGAAGTCATGTAGTGAGCATGTCTATAACCGAAGCACGCAAAACAACCCTGTTACCTTCCCACCAAAGTGGTATCTATTTATCTACTCCCATTTGCAAGCTTTTGAACTGTTAGGTGGATAGGAACCGGATGTGATACTCAGGTCTCAAATTCCAGCTGACAAACTCAGCTCTTTAATCACTGAGTCATTGTGCTCTGTTAGTTAAATATGCAGGTCCAATCTTGACTTTAAACAGTTTATAGAGAACTTATAGCCTTTGAATTTCAGAACTGAAGAATAGGTTGAGAGGAGCCGGGTGCTTTTTCAATGCATTCTAAAAAGAAGGAACATTAGTAGGAAATACTTCCTTCAGCTCTACTTTCAAAGGATAAATCACTATAAAACAGTATTTCCCAAGTTCTTTTGCTTAGACTTTTTCCAATAACAGATGTCTTCTTGTTTACATAGATACAGTTCCAGAAACACGGATATTTGATGTATTCTTGGGTGTCTTCCTTCCTGATGTCAATCTGGTGACTCTTACAATTGGAGATATAACTTACTCTCTCAAGGAAGCAGAAGAAAAAGGTTACAGGATCTCTGTGATTTCCTTCCCCAATGGAACAACAGGTTTTGAACTGGAAGTACCTTTTGATGATCCCAATGTCCTAAAAGAAGTAAGATACTGTGTCTTGGGGGGGGGGTGTCTCTCAAATAGGGAAAAAAATCTTAAAAAACCATTGTGCTCAATATTACATAGAGGTCTCCAAATTTGGCAACTTTAAGACTTGTGGACTTCAACTCCCAGAATTCTGGGAGTTGAAGTCCACAAGTCTTAAAGTTGCCAAGTTTAGGGACCTCTGATATTACATCTAGGCATCCTGGTTGCTATGGCATTAAGATGCCCCATATAGTTTGCTGAGGACATGATCTCACTCTGTAACCTCCAAATTGTTACTAGCCCTTTGGTGAATCCAACTGAAACTGAACTGTCTTGGTTGAAAGTAACGTTTCTCCAGCTATTTTGGCAGATGTTCTAGTGTGCTTGGAAAAGTCTCCTTTAGGAGACTGGCAATCTGCAGGGCTCTGATTGGCTTGCTGCAAGATCAACACTCCCCGTCAAACAGGAGGCCTCTGCCTCGATGGCCATTTTTGTAGTGGCTTCTAGAACCGAATAGTTCCTGGTGAAGCCTGTTTTTCCTTTTGGAGAGGCCTTGGACATGGGAATATCAACCTTATAATCACATCAAACGCAGATCTGCTAGGAGGTAGACATTCTCATTCCCAAGTAAAAAAAAAATATTTAGGAAGAGCAAATCTGTATTTTATCCCATTAGCTAACATAACCCTAGTCACGATAAGAGCCTGTGTAAAGGTTAGAGGACAAGCCTGGGTAATTAATAGGTTTTGTCCTAAACATTGTCCTTTCTATTAAAAGGATACTGCCAAATACTATTGGATTTCATGGTTTTAATTTGTTGTTTTAAGTATATGAACATAAATGAAACTCGATATCACCTCCGAGTAATCTACACTCTGACTGTGGGTCCTGAAGAGAAGCTGTATCATCATCCTGCAGACGTCGAATGCATAATGGAAGATGTCCGTAAGTTGACTGACCATATTGACCCATCAGTGACTTTTTAGAGAATTGGCTTAACTTTTAGTTAGCCACAATGGACAGAAGGCTAGTTCAAGAATTAAATTATTGGGAGCAATGATATCTATATGTTCTCTGTTTAAATGAGAACATGAAAAAGATTGCCTAAGCTTTGTTTTGTTTTGTTTTTTTTAAATGACAAGCAATAGCAATTTAATTGCAATGTTTGGGCAAAATGTTCAAACTATATAATAATGGTCTCAAGTACTACGATCTATCAAATTCAGTCTACAGGTGTGTAAGAGGTGTGCATCAGTGTATAATCGTGCCTACTATCCCTTTTCTATGGTCCCCATTTATTCGTACCTATTTCCTGTTTTCTACTCATGTTTATTCTTATACATATTATTTTGCAAGCAATTGATAAATCAAATAAATAAAATTTAAAAAAATAGTTCTAACGTTCTCCTATGTGAGTGTCTTCATTTTGCCTCTGGTTCTTTAACAACCCTGGTGCCTCTTGTCTCAGTGCAACAGTTTGATAATGATCTAAACTATTAACTAAAGACCAAATTATTCAAAAAAATTATCAGCTTACCAGTTATGGAATTGTAGTGCAATCGTATTTTAATACTTAATTTTAAAATATCTGTTAAAGGAACATTTGTAGAGGTTATTTTAATATGACTTAATTTTTTATTTTTTTCTACAGAATTACCAGAAGGCATTGGATACTGTGACAAAGAGAATATATATTTATATGTTACAACTGCAGGCCTATTTCATTACTGGATTCTATATATAGGCAATACTCCTTTGAATTATATCACTGCCCATACAAATGGATATCTTATCACTACAAATGATACTCATCTACTATTGCAAGTGCCTTTCTTTGCTCCTGGGATAATCTATGAGGTATATATGACAAATGAGCCCTACTCGCTGGTAGCACCTAGCTTGGTTTGCTCATCCAAAAACTTAAGCAGAGTTAAACATGGTTAGCATTGGGACAGAAAGCTATCAGGAAATTGCAGGAAAGTAGAAATAAAAAAATCCTAGAAGGAAAAATGAAATAACTTATATGCTGTTATCAATAAAACTACATTCTCTTTCTCTCTCTCTCGAACAGAATTGTTTTTTTTCCTCCCATTTTTTCCACTCACGTTTTTCCTCCCATAGTGACATAGTTTTTTTAAGTAAATGCCTGTGCCAAGATGTAGAACTGACAGTTTCTAGTGTCATGCAATTGCAGAAAAAATTAATTGATTATAAGAGTTTCAGTTAGTTATATTTATGTTAATTTGCATTAAATAAACTTTAGTGAAAAACACCATGCACATATGTGGGGGTCAATATTTAAAGCATTCTTTCCCATTAATGGTAGTGTCCTCATAATTAGCAGCCAAATTGAATGAATTCTTTAAAATATTAACACAAATTGATGCCACAAGCTAAGAAGAATACAGAAAATGACCATTCACTTCCCATGGAAATAGCTGTGTCTGAATTCAGGAAAGGGAGAGCTTTTGGTCACAGCAGAGGTAATGGCCAGTTTCGAAAAAAAAAAAAAGAATGGAAATAGATGTGTTAAGCCACTACAAAGCAACATTTGAGCCGCAGTGGCACAGGGGTTAGAATGCAGGACCGCAGGCTACTTCTACTGACTGCTGCCTGCCTGCAATTTGGCAGTTTGAATCTGATCAGGCTTAAAGTTGACTCAGCCTTCCCTCCTTCCGAGGTGGGAAAAATGAGGACCCAGATTGTTGGGGGCAATAGGCGGACTCTGTAAACTGCTTAGAGATGGTTGTAAAGCACTGTGAAGCAGTATATAAGTCTGTTATTGCTATTGATTTATTTCTGTCTTTAAATCCTCTGGTCTTTCCTCCCAAAGCCAAATAAGTCTATCCATCTACATTCTTTTCATTTTTCAAATTTGCATGCTGGCCAACTCCCAACAACATCACTGCATTGCTGGATAAGCACCTTGTTTTTCCCCTAAAGTGAAATAAATGAAATGAAATGAAATGCAGCCCAAGAAAATTCTGCCCCCATCTTTCTAAAATATGTTGTCATTTAGTAATTTTAAAACAATTTCAGTTCAACAATTTCAAAACAAACAATATCCTTAAAATATGCTTATTTTTTTTAAAGGAAGTGTCCTTTGAGAGAATCCAAACTAGATTTGATCTGGACCTGAAGAAAATGGCCACTCTAGAGACTCTGAAGACCTTTTCTGTTAGGTGTAATTTTCAGTCCTCAGAATTCATAGGTAAAGTCTATTCTTAGCTGAGAAGAGGCTTTTTGAGGGAGAGATGTTTTGTGATCTAATTCATTGTCTTCTATTTTTTTCAGCGTGCTATCCTAATGGAACTGTAACTGTGTTGGCTCACATGAAGACAGTTCCATCCACTGACATGGGCAAAACAAGACTGAAGGATAAGATTTGTAAGCCTCGAGAATATACAAAGAACCAAGCTTTATTTCAGTTTCAAGTTTCTACTTGTGGCACTTCCTTAATGGTAAGGAACTGAGAAAAGGCCTCCCAGAAAAAAAAATGCAGAGGTAATTTTGTCATCGAGTATATTAGATTTGATATTTTTTCTCTAATACAGTTTAATGATGAACACCTTATTTATGAAAATGAAATATCCTTTGAAAAAGAAACTCTTCCAAGACAGAATCGACCAATTATCACAAGAGATCCAGGATACAGGTAATTTCATTTTAAGTTCAGGTATATATATGCTGTTCAGCTTCCTTCAGGTATTATCCCACGTCATTGTAGTGCTTGTAAAGTTGTAGCAACGTTTCAGACGTGGGATAATACCCGAAGGAAGCTGAACAGCACACATGTAAGTACCTGCGAAAACTTTAAAAAACAAATATATAATACCCGAAGGAAGCTGAACAGCACACATGTAAGTACCTGCCGAAAACTTTTAAAAAAACAAATATATATATATATATTCTGAGGTTTTCACGGGTATTCGTATGTGGATCTTTGGTTATTCGGGTTTTCTCCCGCGTAAAATTGGAAGTTATCTAGACAACATTTCGATGAAGTCTCATTCATCATCTTCAGGCTGTTTCTTTCAGCTCTGTGCTTCTCAGAGTAATGTGAGCTTGCAGCTGCTCTTCCGTTAGCTGCTAGCAGGGGCGTGTGTTCCAATTGGTTGGGGGTTTGGCTGATGTTCTGATTGGGATAGGGGGGTGGCTGTGTTTGATTGGTGAGGTATGTTCTGTTCAGGGTGCGGGGCTTGGTTGTGCTCAGGTTGTCTTAGTTTACTGGGGGGATTTGAGTCTGGTGAGCTGTTCACTGTTTATTTGGGCTCTCATTTTGGTCGCTGGCCAACATCTTTCATGGTGGCGGTGTCAGTTAGCTTCTGTTATGGGGTCAGAGGGGTTGAGCGGAGGTTAGATGGTGTAGCTTGGTATTAGCTTTCTGATCTGTGGTCGGTCTCATCTTCTGTGTGGGGTGTGGTCTTTTTATACTGTTGGAGTGTTGCTTAGTAATTATTTTATATATATAAATATATATAAAAACATATATTACACACACACACACATATATGATGTTTTTTAGTTTTCGCGGGTACTTACATGTGTGGCTGTTCAGCTTCTTCGGTATTATCCCACGTCATTTGGAGTGCTTTCAAAGTCGTGTAGCAACGTTGTCAGCAGCAGAAAATCTCATCTGCCATCATCAGGCTTCTGTATGGGATGTGGGTCTCACAGCTTTTGTTTCAAATTAGAGGCTTGCCTTTCTGATTGGCTGGGATTTTTGGTCTGTGTTACTGCGACTTGGAGGTTTTTGATTGCATTGGTGTTTTAGGTTTCTTCTGTCTGTTTCTGTGGCTTGATTGGACTGGCAACACCTGTTCTGTGTTGGAGGCTTCAGTTGAGCTTGGCTTCGCTGCCTGGTGGGGTGGTGTTCAAGTTGGAGGGCATCCATTACATACACATCCTTCCAGAAGCCCTGATGATGGCAGATGAGATCTGCTGGAAACGTTTGCCTTACAACTTTGAAAGCACTCCAATGACGTGGATAATACCAAGGAAGCTGAAACAGCACACATGTAAGTACCTGTAGAAAGCTTTAAAAAAAAACAAATAAATATTATATTATATATATATATTTATTTATTTATTTTATTGCAGGCTGACTATCTTGTGCTATTATCCAATCAAAGAGACTTTGATGCAAAGTGCTGTGTTCTATGGTTCCTCATCTAGAACTTTACCTTTTGGTTTTGGCACAATGATGTCTTGGCCTAATAGTGAAGGTAGGTAATTTTCTTAAATGTACAACTTATGAATATCTGTCTGCAGACATGACAGCCATTATAATTTATTCCACAGGCCTTATAAGGACAAGACAAGTTCTAAATATCCAGGCAAATATATTCAAAGGTGAGATTCTTCTAAACATGAAAACCATAAGCCTAAAATTATGTATTGTTTCAAAAACCGATCACTCCCCTCCTTTTTTCCCTCATACTAGATGAATCATTCACAGAAGCCTATATGTCTCATTCATTAGTTTTCAAGGGTTCATGGGAACCTCTATTTTTTGAAGTAGAATTAAAAGATGAAGCCCCTAATGTTGAGCTATTTTTGGAAAACTGCTGGATGACACAATCTGAAGAAATCAACAGCACTCCTCACTGGAACTTTATTGCAGATGGGCAAGTAACGCTCCAGAATAATTTGTAATTATTATTATTAAATCTGTAGTCTAACAATGGGGATTTTCTCATCCTACCAAATAGATGTGAAAATAAAAGCTATGGATTCGTGATCTTCTCTCCAGTAACCACAAGCAATCCAATAAAATATCCTAATCACTTCAAAAGAATGAGGATACAGAATCTGACTCTTCCTCTGACAGAGGTATTAATGATCTAACCATATAAAACACTGACCAAATCACATGAATCAGTTTGCAATGGTCATTGTGTTAAAATATCTTTGGAAGAAATCAAACTGCATCCTTTGTTGACATTAAACTATCTTAAATATGAATAAAAACAAGTGGAAACAATTATAGTGCAAATAAATTATTAATGTTCCATTAAAATAGTGAAAATTACAAAATTAGATCTACCTTTTTAAAAAAGATCACTACAGATTCATACAACTGAAGCCAAATACAAAGTCCTAGTTTTACAACATATGCAAATATCTTACAATATCTTCCTCTGATCATCTATTTTTTGCTTTTAAGTGGTAAAATGCTGCAATTTCATCCATTGCTACTTTAAATATTTCGAGGAAAATGAGATTAAAATCCAAGCTATTTTAACTTTTCTTCTGGAAGGTATTTCTTAATGAGTCAGTTACACAGAACATAAGAGCAGTTGGAGTTCAACTTGCTAAATTTTGGGATTTATTCCCATATTATAGGACTTCTAATAAAGCTTCTGTTCCTTGTGTATCTTTTAAATCCCTCTTTAGGTATATTTGCACTGCACAGCAACAATTGGCACTTGCCTCCGTGTGCCTAGAAGCGGACTTCCCTGTAAACCATGCTCTCCTGGAACAATAATTGGTAAGTTTTCCAAAGAAAGCTGGAGATATGCCACCCATTAATAGAGTGATTATTAATACATTATGAGTTCATTGTATATTGTAAGTTCCTATTTGGCACCTGTTTATTCAATAGATACTTAACCAATATTTCTTACAATGCTTTAGATCAGTATTCTGAAATTTACCCTAACCATCATGGTTATGTAGTAATTGGACCAGTCTTTATCCTTCAACCTGAGCAATTTAAAGAGCTGAACATCACAAGAAATAAGGTAGGTTTCGGGGCTGAAAACAAAAATAAAAATTGAGGTGAATGCTAGTGGAATCAAGACTGCTGGACTACTAAATTATCATAATTGATGTAATTGTGTAGAATAACATTGCAGTGATCATAGATGCATTTAAGTATTCTTAATTCTACATGTAACTGTGGGGCAATGTTATTCCTGAGGGTTCTGTATAACTTAGTAGAGTCCAAGTGGTATAACCTGATTGGCCAGAATGGCCAGTAGTGGATTGGTTCATTAAGAACCAATCCAAAGAGCCGCTTAAAGGCGGCAAAGTTAAATGGCTACCATTG
>BHFT01040197.1:0-33406 GCA_004320025.1 Laticauda laticaudata
TCATTGGGGGGGGGGGCATATCACCTTAGCTATTCTTAGCATGCTGGCTACATGACCACAGAAATGTCTTCAGACAATGCTGGCCTTTGGCTAAGAAACATAGATGAGCATCTCCCACGAGAGTCAGATGCAACTGGACAGGGGAAACCTTTATCTTTATTCTTGGCATCTTTTTAGCTAAAGATAAATTTTAGGATGCTGACAAGGAGGACAAATATTAATGCTGACCTTCCTAAAATAAAATAATTTATCATTTTTCTTGACTGATTGTATGCCATCAAGTTGAGGTTGGCTCTTCGCCACCATTTAAGCAGATCTTCCAGAATGATGTGTCCCAAAATTGCCCCTTTAGGTTTTTGATTGTATATACCATGTTTTCCCAAAAATAAGACCTGGTCTTATTTTCTTTTGACCCCCCCCCGTGCCCAAATGACCTCTTTTCGGGGGATGTCTTAATTCTCCCCCCATGTACTGATATGAGGCGTCTCATGCTGGTTTACCTAATGGTCATACCAGCCATCCAAACAAAAGAAGCTTCGCATCAGCTGCTCCAGCAACCTTGGCAATTATGGCTGAAAAAAGACCAGGAAGCCAAGTGATGTGCCTCACATGCGTTGCACTGGCTAAACTAATGCTCGCACCAGCCATCCATGTGAAACAGTCCTGTGGCGGCTGCTCCAGCTACCCTGGCCACTGGGTCGCTTCTATTGTGTAATTATGTAAGCCGGCGCAAGATGCATGGGACATATTGCTCAGCCTCCTGGTGTTTTTGTGGCCGTAATTACACAGCAGAAGCGGCCTGGTGGCCAGGGTTGTTGGAGCAGTCACCACAAGGCTGTTTCACGTAGAAGGCTGTTGAGACCATTAGATAAGTCATCACAAGCTGCATGGGGAAGCTTGCTCCCACACCTCATATCAGACTTGTCCATGTAGTCACCAGACTTCCTCAAAGGCAAAAATAAAAACATTAGAAAAACCTGCAAATGAGGACAGGCTTCAGATGGATTGTTCTGACTTCTGTGGCCCTCCTCTCCATGTGCAGCTGAAGCCTTTCACAACTAACATTCAAGATGTCTTATATTGTTCGCCCTGAAATGCTTCCTCTGTTTCTCTGTGCAGAACTCTCCTGTTGCAGCCTTGATCACTGATGCCCCAAAGCACTGGGAATTTGCTTGAAACAAAAGAAAAAAAAGTTTGCAAAAGGCAGTGGTATTGAATAAAGCTTCCACTGAGTAGGAATTTATCTCCTCCCCCCCCCCCCCCCCCCCNCTGTGATTAAGCAAACAAAATCAGCAGGCAAAAAATTCCTCTTTATAACGCCTGTTATCCTCAGGCTACCTTGCAGCATTCTCTGCTCCTGCCTTGTCACCCCCCCCCCCCCACCTGCAAAATCTGTTGCTCTCATCAATGCCAGGGTTAAGTTTGAAATGGGTAAAATTATAATGAGGTGTGGAGTGAGGATAGAGATGTCCTTTTCCTCTAAAGAACACAACTGTGTTTCCCCATGTCTCTTGCCCAGGCAGATGAAAAATAATGTTATTAAGGCCTTGAACAATTTCGACTCGCCTCTCAATCCAAAGGCTAAACATGAAATGCAATCATTTCGATAACAAATTAGAAGAGAAGTGATGCCTTTTAAGGACACTAAGTTCATGCACGTCCCAGGCTAATTAGTATTTCAGATGATAAATTGATTTGCTAGTTTTCCAGCACGTGTGCTAGTGAGTATCATTACATTGGAGGGGGGGGGCAATCTGTTTTCCTCTCCATGTGGAAAAGAAACACTAACAATGTGCATGTGTCCTGTTTAGATCCTCTTTAGATCCCTGTGTATTTGTAAAGAATCCATGTAACTGATTGAGGAAATTAAAGAAATGAATGTAAATCAGTTAGAGGAGGGGGTCAAAACTGGTGCCCATCATCCAAGAAAATCCATTCAAGATATTTATATATCTCATGAAACTTTGCTTTTCCCTTCCAGTTGCCTAAAATCACAAGGCAAAAAATGAGCAGGCCTGCATCACAAATAGCCACTTTGCTCAAATTTATTTTTGCTATTTTATTCAACACTGGAATAATATTCTACTATAGCAGCATTCTCAGAACCTGGCTGCTTTCAACGAACAGTTATCACATTTTTTTCATTGCCTCTTTCCCATGATATGCAATAGCTTGATGCCTTTTTAAAAAGGGTGGGGCTCATGGTGTAATGGTGTAATGTTTTCTCCTCCCCACATGCTCCAACAGATACCCCTGAATTTCCACACAGAGTGCTACATCTAGAGCAGGGGTGTCAAACTTGATTTCATTGAGGGTTGCATCAGGGTTGTGTTTGACTGGGGGAGGTGGAGGGTGTGGGCATGTCCAGGGTGGGCAAGGCCAACTTGACATCACTTTTGTTGGGGGCATTGTGTTCGTTTGGGCAGGGCTGGGGATCCATTATCTCCAGTGGAGGAAGGTGAGACCAGGGAGAGTGCCAAACTCTTGTCCTTCAGAGAAGCCTCACCATTCCTCTCAGGCCACGTGGAGGACCCCACAGCCCAGCCCAGCCCAGCCCAGCCCCGCTTCTCTGAGGGCATGCCTGGCTGCACTTACCTCCTCCTTGAAACTTCTACTGCTATTCTTGCTCTCCTTGGCCAGGTTGTTCATGGTGTGTGTGGGAGAGCAAAGTGTGTGGGTCAGAGGGAGGCACACTCCCTCTCCCTGCAAGGAGATCTAGCTTTGTAACCAAAGCATCCTCAGTGAAAGGATGGGAGATCACCAGGAAAGGTTAGGTGGAGAAGACAAGGGGATGGTGAAAGGGCAGCAGGCTGGATGGTGGCCAAGTGCTAAGGCAGGATTTCCCTCAGACCCTCCTTCCCTCACATTATAATCTTCCTTCCTTCCTTCCTTCCTTCCTTCCTTCCTTCCTTCCTTCCTTCCTTCCTTCCTTCCTTCCTTCCTTCCTTCCTTCCTTCCTTCCTTCCTTCCTTCCTTCCTTCCTGTATATGCAATTTTAGGCTAAAAATAAGATCCCAGTAAATTGGAATTATGACTGTATAAGTTAGCATTGCTGATTAAAATACTCCCACAAGATTAAAACATTAGGATCTATTTATTACTTATAAGCAGGGGTGGGTTGGTACCAGTTCTGCCCAGCTCTGTAGAACCGGTAGCTCTGAAGAGTAGCAGAGAACCGGTAAAACATAAGTACTGAAGCAGTAGTGACACCGGTTGAATCCCATCCCTACTTATAAGATATACTGTACTTTCTTTCATTAATTGAATCTTTCTATAATCACAGAAAAATAACAATTCATAAAATGTGTGCTTTACACAATTACGTATCCTAGGTCTGCTTCATTTAAAAATGCCCATGGACTTGTCAATAAATTGATAATCACTTCCAGCCTTTGGAAATAGGAAATATAATGATAGTTTGGATTGGATGTCAGGATATTTGGAATACAGTATTATATCTGACATAACACATTGCAGCTTGTTGAGAGAATGATGAAAGTGGCTCCCTTGTATCCATTCAGGATGAAGTATATCATATCTGCACAAAACTGGACTGCCAGAGTTTGTGGTAGTTGTAAATTGGGCCAGAATGGGGGGCAGGGGGAGCTGGGGAGGGGAGTCAGTTCAAGTCCACTCTAAGCCATATAAATTCACGAAGAAACTTTGTGCCAGTCGCCCTCTGTTAGTCTAACCTATCTCACAATGCTTTTGTTATGAAAATAAATCATTATGAGCTCCTGTGAAAAAAATCTCATGTAAATCTTAGAAAGCAAGAAAATAAATATGAAATAAAAAAGGCCCTTGCACTCTTGTTTGTTGGAAATGTCAGCAAAGAAAAAGAGAATGAAGTACTTCCACTATCATGAAGTGAGATTTTGTTGAAAGCACACAAATGAATGTTGTTAGTGTTTAAATGTTTAACACATGTATTAATTCCTTATGCAATAATATCTGCTAGAAAATGATATAGAACATGATATGGGTCCAGGCTACAGAAGGAAACATCTTATCCCAATAAGGATTGGCTTGCCCCACATGTGCCAGTGGAGAAGGCATGCTTTGGGCCCTGTCAGTCTGAGTATTCTGGTGGTGGGACCCAGAAGAAAGGCCTTCTCTGGTATTACACCTGCTGTTTGGAGCATCTTGCCCCCTGGAGTGAGGTCAGTTCCAACCATCTTGACCTTTTGTAAGATACTAAAGACCAGGTCCAATGGGGGAATTTCATGGTGCAAGTAGTTGACAGATTAACAACATATCCCACCTCCCCCCACATCCTACTCCCATCCTCCCCATCTTTTAATTGGGGGACAGTATGGATCTTCACTGTATTTGATTTATGTCTTTTAGCTTGTGAATTGTTTTTATCTTTTTAAGATTGTGAGCCATCCAGAGTTACCCTCAGATAAGATGGGCAGCCAATAAATTTTACAAACATATAGATAAATAAATAAATAAATAAAATATACGTGCTAAGAAAGCTTCTGCCCTCTAGGATCAACCATCAACAAGCAGGCAAGAAATAACTGCATTTAGCAGAACAACCATGAAGGTTTTGGAAAAGATATTCAGAATGATCTGAATGACCTGTCTATTCTTGCAAAGATCAGAATACTGTAAACAATGATGTTCCCATGACACTTTATGGAAGTGAAAGCTAGATTTTGAAAAAGCAGGATGGTCAAAGTATCAATGCTTTGGAACTTTAGTGTTTGAAAATACTCCGGAGAATTAATTTGGACAATGAAGAAAACAAACAAATGGATCATTGAACAAATCAACCAGGAATACTCAAGGCACAAAGTATCCAGACCAGTGGTTTGTTTCAAATATTTTTACCACCAGTTCGGTGGGTGTGGCTTGGTGGGCGTACTTTGCGCATGTGCGCAGGCCAAATGCACACTATACACAGGCACAGAGGCATTTTGAGTCACCTGCAATCCTGCACTCTCCCTGATGTTTCAGCAGCGGCCATGTGGCAATTGCTGTGCCACATAAATCAGCTCTGCTTCAGAAGCAGGACATAAAGGTTAGTGTTGGAGCCTGGGTGGGCGGGTGGGCCCAACACAGAACATTGGAGAGAACCAGTTTGGTCTCCACTGCTCATCACCGCTACTGGCTCAGAAGAACTGATCCAGGTTCAGAGTATTGTACTTTGGACACATTATGAGAAGAGCCAGACTAAGGTTTTTGAAGATGTTCTAATGCTGGGAGAGATAGAATGAAAGAGAAGAAAAGAATGATTAGCAGTCAGGTGAATCAACTCAATTACAGTGGTAATGTGTGTGCCATTGGAAGACCTGAAAGATCAGGTTAGGGAAGGAATGTCAGGGAGAAAATCTGTCTATATGGTTGCTAGGAGACAGCACTGAGTCAATGACACATAATTTATTTTAAAAATGACATAAAAACTATTGGGGACTACAAGGTCTTCTTTATTGAGGAGCATGGAAAACAAATTATTTGAATACACCCATTTTTATAGTAGAAACCAGGAGTGAGATTCAAATTTGTTAACAACCGGTTCTGTGGGCGTGGCTTAGTAGGTGGGTGTGTCTTGGTGGTCATGTTATTGGCTGGGCCTGGCCAACTCAATATCACTCACATCGAGGCATGCAGCTCCTTGCCTGGCCTCTCATGACTGTGGGGATGCTGCAACAGTGTAAGTGTGAAAAATGGTAATAAGTCACTTTTTTCAGTGCCATTGTAACTTTGAATGGTCATTCCACACAAGCAAAGTACCAGCAAAGGAGGGGGGAAAAAACTCCAGAGAAGTTCCTGAGACAGGAAGACTAGTCCTGCCAAGAATGTAACAAGGGTTAATGGAGAGGCAGTTTCTGTAAGCAACACCAGAATGTTTCCTTCCTGCCTTCCTTACAGGATTAGGCCAGTAATTTCTTCTAACAACCGGTTCTCCGAACTGCTTAGAATGTTAACAACCAGTTCTAGAGAATAGGTGCGAACTGGTAGAATCCCACCCCTGGCAGAAACATTATAATAAAGTGACATATTAATTCAGAATTTCCTTTATTATTTGGCAGCCAAACAAAAGACATATACCCATAATGTTGCTCATGTAATAAATCTGTCATGGTTGCTTATTACAATTATTGTAGTCATATTTGCCCTTATCCTGTTACTCATAGAATTTATTTCAGAGATATACATTTTGTCAGTACATATTTAATCAATACTATCCTGTGAATTATGACATATTCAGGGAATATTCATTCCTTAATTCACTGACATTTCATTCACCAAGTCCAGTCTCAGGCATTTCTCCAAATCAGTTATTTCGGCAGCCGCTCAAGTTATAAAAAGTCAATAACTGGAGGATAAATCTTGTCATCTCCTGGCCTTTTATTATTTTGGATATGAAAGGACTGATGTACTCTCTGCATCTCCAGTCAAGTTCCAAGCATGGTTGCTAGATTGTGACATCATAAAACATGTGGAAGCAATAATTATTTATCTGCAAGCCTAATACTTTTGTCTTAGGGTAATGCTGGGGCAACCAATTAAAGCAATCAAGTGATTTTGTAGTATGGAATGTAATATACCTTTGCTTGCACAGGCACTCTTTCCTAACTAGGACCATCTGCTCATTCCCTGGAAGCCAAACAAGTGAGAAGAGGGGAGAGAATAGGCACATCACTGTAAAAACATCCTTCTTTGGCTGGAAGAAAGAAAAGTCATACTTATGGCAACCACATGGTGGTATATTGCAGGACAGAGTGTAATTAAGTACAAGGAATTCTTGTGCCTTGTTTAAGGGTAACTTTTTCATTAATTACAAAAAGATAAAATCTTATGCACAGGCCTGCAAGCAAACTATGTGTCAATGTACAAATGGGTCCATATTTACAACTTAAACAGAAGTAATATGGGAAAATTGTGTTATTTGAAGAACAGTACGTGTGGCCTTGGGGAAGATGGCCTGATGTAGCCAGCAGCATGGGCACAGCAAACATGCCACACCAGCAGCAAAAGACAGTGAAGATCAGCTGGACACGGCAAAGCTTGCAGAATGCAAAGTGGCAGCAGTCAGCTGGGGCCCTTATGCTGTGGCACTTGAGTGGCTCGCTGCAACATAGGGCTTGAGGTGGCACTGCTCAGCAGTGGTAGTGCTGGAGATTAAATAGAAGCCTGGGGGCGGTGGTGATTGGCCAAGACTGCTGAAGACCCTGAGCATCTACTTCAGCCCCAATGACACTACCACAGGCGAATGCCACTGTATGGGTAAGCAAAAGGGTGGAGATGGGTTGGTGGTGGAGATAGGTAGATAGGGGGGAGTTGAGGTACCCCTGAGATCATGTGAGCAGGCTGCTAAGTGCCTGAATTTTGATCATATGACCACTGAATTGCTGCAGTGACCTTAACTTCAAGGACTCATTCATTCAGTGCCTCTGTGACTTTGAACTCAATCAATCAGAACAGCATTGGATGGAACCTTGGAGGTCTTCTAATCCAACTCCCTGTTAAGCAGGAGACCTTTTACAATTTGAGACAAATGACTGTCCAGTCTCTTCTTAAAACCTCCAGTGATGAAGCACTCATAACTTATGAAGGCAAGCTGTTTCACTGGTTAATTGTCCTCGCTGTTAGGAAGTTTCTCCATAATTCCAGGTTGATTCTCTCTTTGATTAGCTTCCATCCATTGTTTCTTATCTTGCCTTCTGGTTTTTTGGAGAATAGGTTTTGGGCCTCCTCTTCTTTGTGACAGCCCCTCAAATACTGGATTACTGCTATCATGTCACCCCTAATCCTTCTTTCCTCCAGAATAGACATACGCAATTTTTTGATATGTTTTAGTCTCCAGGCCTTTAATCATCCTAGTTGCTCTTCTCTGCACTTACACCTCTTTGTGATTTGGTGACCAAAGCTGGATGCAGTATTCCAGGGGAACTGTTACAGAATAAATGATTGTTAAGTGAGGACTACCTATAGATCAAATTCTGTTGTAATTTATTTAATTTGAATGATGACATCAATAGGAAAATATGCCATTGCTCTCTCTCAACCCTTGGCTTCAGGCATTGTGTGCTTGTTTGCCCATACCCTGCTCCTCCATCACCACTACTACCATTATGTTGGGGTAAGGACTCCACTTGTTAGACAAGGCAATAATATTTTACATGGAGTTTTATATTCAAGTGTATGGAAGATGTTTATCAGTCTTGTGGTGATATATGTCATGAGCTATTGGGAGAGGGGTAGTGATACCTGTTACTTTAGGGTTGGGATACTTTAAATTTTGAGAGAAATGTGTTATATCACATAATATATTGCAAGCTAGGCATAAGTAGGCATCCCTTGAGAAGTCCTAGAGAACAGGTGAGAGATCAGAAGACTGAAGGAGGGCTAATGTTTCTGTTTTCAAAAAAATTAAAGAAGCAGGACCAGGAACCTTGAGCCTGACATTTGGTACAACAAGTACGGTTCTTAAGCAGATTATTAAATAGCATGTCTGTGAGTCTTAGATAGGAATTCATTAATTAATAGAAGCCAGCATGGATTGATGCCAAGCAAGTCATACTAGACTAATTCAATCTCCTTTTATGACAAGAGTTACTAGCCTGTTTGATTGGAGACATGCTGTGGATATAGTCCATCAAGATTTGTTTTTGACAGAGAATCTTGTGGTATCCTTATTAATTCAATGGTCAACTATCGTTTTGACAACTCAACCACTTGGTGGAAATGTAGTTGGACCAAAGATCATATTCGAAGGGTAACTCTAAATGGCACCAAATCTACCTGGAGAGATGTTTCAAAGAGATGTTGCCAAGGGTTAAATCTCGGACCTGGAATTGTTCAATGTATTTATAAATCATATAAATGAGAGTCAATGGAATGCTTATCAAATTTTTAGATAATACAAAGTTTGGAGGTGTGATTAATATTTGGGATAAGAAGGGTGACATTAAAAAAACTTGAAAGAAGAATGGGCCAAAACTAATGCAATGAAATTTAGCAAGAAGAAATATAAAGTCATGCATCTAAGTAAGAAAAACAAAAGAAATATGTGCAGAATGAAAGAAATCTGTCTCAAGAACAGCACATGTGAAAATGACTTGAGTGGCCTAATGGATCACAATCTCAGCATATCACAGCAATGTAATGCAGCTGCAAAGAAGGCAGCCACTAACTTGAAGATTATCTAGAGGAGCATAGAATTCAGATCATGAGAGTTAATTATCTTCCTATATTCGGCCTTCATCTGGCCTCACTCAAGCTGTTATGTTTAGTTCTTCACATCCCAGTTTAAAAATACAATGATAAACTGGAGCAAGTTTAGAGAAGCATCTAGCATCTTGTAGATGTAACTTGTAGAAAAGAAGATTGAGTGGGGATAGGATGCTTTCAGTCATATTGCCAAGGATTTGAATTTATTGCTTTTAGTCATCCTCTAGAGCAGGGGTGTCAAACTCACAGCGTCACATTGTCATCACTTGACATACTATGACTTCCCCCCCTTGCTTAACTGGGGGTGGGTGTAGCCAGCGCATGACACAACCCTGCTCTAGAGTAAGTGAGAATGAGATGAAACTCCAAGAATGTACATACATGTTAGACATTAGGAAGAGCATCATGGAATAGGTTTCCACATTGAGTAATTTCTGCCCCTTCACTGGATGTTTTAAAACAAGCTAGATAATTATCAGTCAAAGATAGTATAGTTAATCCTGCAGTATACAGGATGTTTGACATGATGACTTCTTAGGTCCCTTCCAACTCAGTAATTCCATCATCTAAAAGTAAGTGTGACAGCTGAGCTAGTGGATTATCTGCAAGATCAAGCCAGGTATATACAGGCACATCCAGTAAGACTGTGCAATTGTTGAAGACCTTTATTATTACCCCAACAAAGCTCTTGTCCTTCCTTATCAATCATGAGTGCCACATTTGTACTTTTGAGAAATGTTCATAACATTGTCTTTTTAAGGCACCTCCTGGAGAATTTTAGCTTTTTCCTGGAAAGTATTTGGAAAAATATTCTTCCCAGTCCATTTGATAATGATATGGCTTAACATTATTGAAAGTAGCCCTGTCTGGTCTCTCCACCTTCCATCACTCACACTCTCTCTAGTCCTTGCTTCATCTACTGATTAGCTAAGAAAATAATTTCATTTAACATGAAATGATCCAAATGTTTTTATAGGCTGTCTCACGATCCCTTAGGGATTATTTTTTTCACCTCAGGAAAAATAGTCAAGGAAATATAGATTTTGCTAACAAAAAGAGAGTGAAGTATTTTTGATTCTCACAAATGAAGGCAAATATACGTGTCCAGAATAATGTCTGGCTTGGTCATTGGGACCAGAGGTTTTGTCTTCTGAACTTTTGGACTTGTGTTGGAGGTCATCTTCAGGGAACTTCTCTCTAGCATTTTTTATTCTGTTCTAACTGAAAAGATGTCACTAGCAGCAACTGAGCCTGAACTTTTATGCTCGCTAGTTTTATACAGCTAGCCAGCCAGCCAGTTAGCTAACCATGCAAGCTTAAATTCAGGCAGTCATTCTGCAGGTTCTCAATTTGCCCTGACACATCTGATAAACACCTCTGTACAACACAGTCTAACTATTTTTTCCCATAGTGACACAATATGTAGAGAAAGATTGTGGTAGCACTATTTTGCTCATTAATGGTTACACTTACGCACGGACTGACCATGGTTCCTGAATTAGTGTTTATGTTCATTCTTTTTTGGTGGTGATCAGAAAACAACTTATCATCACATTAGTAAATTGGTGCCCTTCCCTAATGCTTGTGGCCATCCTGGAATGTTTCTTACAACAATGATACCACAGGTAAATAAGCATTATCTTATGTTTTTTATTCTGTTTCTCCTCCTCCTTCCTAGTCAGACGCAATGTGTTCATTCCGCCCCCCCCTCCCCCCAGCTCTATAATTTCAGTTTAGGGTTAGCATTTAAAAAGTCTGATTTGTGCAAACTCATATAATTACTGTCCTCATTGTGATGCATAAATTTCATGCAAGGAACAGTTTTTAAAATCTGTTATGAATACTGACCCTCAGGCTAGTTCAGATGCTTATTGGTTGATACATACCTGTTTACTAGTTTGGGCATTTGCCACATCATTCCCTAAGGATTAAGTGCCATTTTATTCATACAATATATAGGCATTGGTGTTGCCCCAAATAAGGTAAAGTGGTGTAGTTATTATTGGCTTTTGCTTTGCAAAATGGTATTTAAGGGGAAATATGGGTAAAGGAACTTGGTCAGAATGTAATTGTGGACATGATCATATGAATAAGCCTTAAAAAGTATGCCTATGTATTGAGCTATTCTATTTAGCCTAGATTAGCTTCATTGCAGCATTTCAAATTCTAAAACAACTCCACAGAATATCCAGGTCTTAACCTAATATCTACTTGTTTTCTTGAAAGCTCTGTAACAGCTCATTCAACATGGTCCTTTCTTCATCTATTGTGGCAAATGCAGAAAGCAAACAAGAGAGGATATTAATTTTAGAATCCCTAACGATAAAAAACAAATCTGCATGTTTTTTAAACAGTCATGACACTTAAAAAAGACCAATCTCTGTAGCTATTTCTAGAACTGCTAACTCCTGCTGAAAACAAATCTACATTAGTAGGGCCTGTAGTCAATATTACAAACTGACCAATCATTTTGAGGCTAGAGATGGAAGTAATATGAGTTCCAAATCAAGTACTCTGTGACACCTAGCAATTTCTACTCCTCAGCATTTCTTTCCATCTGACTCTCATCTATAATTTGTAAAGTGCTTCTGTACATGAACTAAGAAAATTATGGGAAGCTTACTCTTAATAAGAATAAATGGCTCTATCTTGATTCTGTTTCAGATTGCTGTCTAGTGGCTGATTCTATTCCAGTTACTGGTATTGGAGAAGCTGATATGATGCCATAAATGTCTTTATAAGCTCTGGATCAGGGAGGTCAAACACATAGCATCATGTTGTTATCATGTGACATATCACAACTTTGCTAAACCAGGGGTAGTCATGGCCAGTCATGACACATCCGTCCCACGGGCTATGAGTTTGACACCCCTGCTCTGGTATCCTAAAGCTTTGATTCTGAATTCCAGCTAAATATATCAACATTCACACTTGTTTCTTTGGTAAACAATAAAACAAAATGGATTAGTATACAGCACATTATCACTAGGATTACCAACCATCGATAAGTTTTAATGTCATCTTGAAAGTACAAATTAGTCGAATAGATTGGAATACTTTACCAATGTTGATGGTTAGTTTACCTAACCAAATTATTAAAAAAACCTGAGAACTGGACAGCTGCTTCCCATCCTTATCACCCAATTTTCTCTAGAGTTCGGCATCAACATCATAATCTAACAACACGTCCCACAGATGGCACCAAATTTGAGAAGGTTGAAATAGATAATACCAAAGTAAACAGGTAAATCTCTTAGGTAAATCTCTCAGGTCAGCCGTCTCCAACCTTTCTGGCTTGGCAGACCAGCAAAGGTGGGGTGGTAGGAGGGGGAGAGAGGATGGTTTCATGCATGCTCATGTGATGCTTTCACAAATGCATGCACCCACCATTTCTGCAGCCCAGTTCCGAATGAGTTGCTGCCAGGGATTGGGGTACAGACTGGGGGTTGGGGGCCAGGGATGGGATTCAATTTTTTTAAACAACTGGTTCTGAGGGCATGGCTAGGTCAATGTGGCCAAGTGACTGGGTGGGTGTGGCTTCTTTTCCCCCATTTTTTGCCTCCTGGGCCTCAGGGAAGCCTCCTGGGGGGTGTTTTTGCTTCCAGGAAGCTTCCCTGGGGCCCAGGAAGGCATAAAACAAAGCATGGGGCCCCCAGCACCCCCCAACCCCCCATCCGCTCCACATGCTTCTTTTTGCTCCCTGGGCCTCAGGGAAGCTTCCTGTGTGAAGCAGTAAGGCATTGAGGGGGATCTTGGCACAGCTGATCATTGGAACAGCTGATCATCGGGAGGGGAAAAAAGAAATACCTTAAGGAGTGACTGGGTGGGGAAGAACGCAGTCAGCAATGTTGGGCATGCATGCAAGGTCGCACGTGCATGATAAGGACTGACTGGGCGAGGAAGGGAGGGGTGGGCAGAGAGGGGTGGGCCCAGCCAGGGACACAATTTGCTGGTTCTCTGAACTGTGCAGAATCATAACAACTGGTTCTGTAGAATTGGTAGAATCCCACCCCTGTTGGGGACCCCTATCTGAGATAGCTTAGCAAGAGAATGAAGCTTTTTACCAGCCAACCCATGAAAATACATGTAAACTTCACATGTTTAAGTCCTCTCCTTGCTTTCTTTTTAAATGAGTAATAAAGGGAAGTGTCCCTTCATGTGTGCAAAAAGCCCAATGTGCTGACAATGAAATCTATGGAGCTTTCCAGGTCATCCAGCAGCAGGCCACATATTTTTTTTGAAAATATAAGAATTGTGGGGATATATTTGAAGAATTCACAGTCCAAGATTCAAGCATTTTTGCCCTTCAGACCTTAGCAACTGCAATAGTATCCAGTGATTGCCAAAGAGAGGAACAGCTGGTTGGCAGCCATACAGCTTTGAAAACAAGTTTTTAATATGCAGACATAAAGCTACATCCCATTTCATACAATTGTTTCTGGCATACAGCAAAATGTATTAGAGGGCCTCACACATATATACACACATATATATACACACACACACACACACACACATACCTACACATGCATGCATGTGTACAGACACATATATTCTTTTGAATGCACAGTGTGTGCGTGTGTGCATGTGTGCATGTGCGTGTGTGTGTATTCCAAGAAAAATCTTTAATGCAGAAATAAGGAAATAGAAGCTGACTTAAGAATCAAGAAAGAATTTTCATGCATTAAAGATGTATGTTCTGAATTATTAAGAATAATATTCTTCATGTTACTGATTCTTATTTAAGGGTTGCTGCTGGTTTCTGCCTGTTTTCATAACGTAATGCATAATGCTTATAATGATTCCCACCCACTATGGTATCACTGGAGCATTCTTTAACATTTCACCAAGCATTCATGTGTAGCATTTGCAAACACATTGAGCAATAACATAAACTTACAGTATATACTGCCCCAAAGTGCTATGCAGAACTCTCAGGATGGTTTACAATGTTTTGCAAAGTGCCCCCAATAATCTGGCTCCTTATTTTAGCAATCTTGGAAGGATGGAAGGCTGACTCAACCTTAAGCTCTATCAAGATCGAACTCAAGGCAATGAGCAGAGTTTGCCTGTTTGCCTGCAATACCAGTCTAAAATTGCTGCTGCTAAATGAGACATTTGTATATGTCTGGTTCATATATTCTGTTGACTGTATTCTGCATTGGTTGTAGAAAACAATAGTACTGTTTCTTTCTGAAGGAATTTAATAGAACAGGGCTTCCCCAGATCTAAAACCCTCTAAAGAGGCAATAATTTCTATATACTGTGAAGCTGTGAGAAAAGGCAGATGATACTATCATTGTTTATGCTTCTTCAGCTGACTGTTATTTGGCTTATTAGCTCCCACACAGTGACATCATTCCTTCCTAATCTAATGCAAGTTATCTTAAAAGGTAGTAACAACTTCAGATCGTATAAGGCTATTGTTCCCTTCCATACCCAGGAAATAACGTCAGCAGGCAATGCTGTCAAAATAATTCCTTAGTCTTTCAGGATCAAAGTTAAGAAGATCACATATGAGCCCCCAAAACATAAGTTACAACTCAATGGACAATTAAATGGGTGCATCCACAGAAGTATCTTTGAATTCATGGTGATTGGAAGTTGATGGGAGTACAGTCATGTAAAAAAGTAAAGGGGAAAAATCCATTTGTATAACACTAAATTGAATTGCACTCATATCAGAAGCACAGAGGTTCTTCTGGGTTGAAAGGATTAGCTGGTAATGTCACCATTGCCTGGGGGATGCCCAGTTTGGGCTACTTTCATGGCCCTGGAAGGGGCTGGAGTGAAGGACGGGAGTTCACCCCACCCCATGGCAGTGCTCAAGTGTCAAATACAGACCTGCTGCTTCTCAAGCCAGCATGCTAAACATGTGACCCATGATGTTCCTATAGCACTAAATTATGTATAGCCATGTCCAAAGTGTAAGAACTATAATTCTCAATGATTAATTCAACATATCAAGCACCAAGTGATTATTTACACCTAGGATTTTTTTGTTTTTTTCACAGTATTTTAAATCTCAGTTTTTTTCCATCTATCTTGTGTAATAATGAATATTAGAAAGTCCTTGCTAAAAAAAAAAGATGAATTCTTGGAACAGATCTAGAATCCCCATTTTCTTCTGTTGTCAATCTCTTTATGGAAGAATATGTCAACAAGCAGGCTCAGCCTAATATAAATAAGGAAGAGAAGTTGGTGAAGTAATAACAAAATACATTCCTAGATTCAAACATTCATGAAGACTGTAGCAATGAAGTAATCTGCTACATGGAACAAAGGCTGTTTATAAGGTAAACAAAATACTAAGTGCAAAATCAAATTGACAATAAATCTTTCTTTTGTCAAAGCCATTGATTTCTCCATTGTAATACGGCTATGAAAGTTGAAGATTTACAAGGGCTGAGTGGAAAAAAAGTGATGCCTTTGAATTATGGTGCTAAAGACAATTGTTCAGAATATCTTGATCCACAATAACAAATCATTTAATACTAGATAGAAATAAACCTGACTTCTTAATGAAATCACTATAATGAAGTTAGCTTTAATATTTTGACACATAAGAAAAAGAAAAGGATCTTTTCTTTTCTTCACAAAAAGACTATGGACAGTGTAAGGAAAATACTTGATCAGAAATGTATAAGAGTAAGATTTGGACAAGTAGGCAAGATGCAAATGTTGCTCTTACTGAACCTGTTATATTTCATCAGCATTGGAAAAGTAAGACTGATTCAGAGTATTCAGCTACTACCAGAACACTCTCCATCTTATGGAATTTTTATGTAGCATATGTGAAGGTAGAATGACATAGAGAGCAGAAGAAACCTTAATGATATATACCACTGTTTGGATCTTCAGATAGAAGCTACCAACTAGAACAATTGTATTGAGCAAGAACAATAAAAAATAAAACAGTTCTTAAAGACATTTAATTCTTTAATGTCCCAGGCTTCACAGGAACTGCTGAAGCTCTTCAGACTCCATTTTATATGGTTAATATGACTAGTAAGAAGAAGTTATAATCAGAATAACAGAGTAACAGAGTTGGAAGGGACCCTGTAGATCATCTAGTCCAATTCTTGTTCAAGCAGGAGACCCTATACAATTTCTGACAGATGGCAGTCCAGTGTCTTCTTGAAATCCTCCAGTGATTGAAGCACCTACAACTTCAAGCAAGCTGTTCCATTGGTTATGTTTTCTGTCAGAATTTTTTTCCTTATTTCTAGGTTGAATCTCTCATTGATCAGTTTCCATCCATTGTTCCTTGTCTGGCCTTTGGGTGCTTTGGAAAATAGGTTGTCCCCCTCCTCTTTGTGACAGCCCCTCAAATATTAGAACACTATTATCATGTCACCCCTGGTCTTTCCCTTCACTAGACTAGCCATGCCCAGTTCTCGCAACTGTTCTTCATATGTTTTAGACTTCAGGCCCTTAATCATCTTTGTTGTTCTTCTCTGAACTCTTTCTAGAGTCTTAACATATTTTATATAGCATGGTGAGCAAAACTAGATGCACTATGCTAGGTGTGGTCTGTCTGTCTGTCTTACTTACTTACTTATAGAGTGATACTAGTACCTCACATGATCTTCATTCAAACCTTCTGTTAATGCAAACTAGGATTGCATTGGCTTTTTTGACTGTGCTGCTGCATCCTGCTAGCTCATATTTAACAAACTCCATTAACAAACTCCAAGATTGTTCTCACAGTTAATGCTACTAAGCCAGATTTCACCTAATTTGTACATGTACTTTTGGTTTTTCTTGCCTAACTGTAAGAACACATTTTGCTCTATGTTGAATTTTATTTTGTTAGATAGGGCCCAGCATTCAAGTCTGTTGAGATCCATCTGGATCTTGAGCCTATCATCTAGGATGTTGGCTATTCCTGCCAGCTTGGTATTATCTACAAATCTGATAAGTGGTAGGAGTTGTATCACTCACAGTTTTAATTTGAGGTGACTAGCAGCGGTGGTATTCAGCAGGTTCTGACCAGTTCTGAAGAACCGGTAGTGGAAATTTTGAGTAGTTTAGAGAACCGGCAAATACCACCTCTGACTGGAGATTTTACAGTATCCTTCCCCTGCCACGCCCACCAAGCCATGCCCACAGAACTGGTAGTAAAAAAATTTGAATCCCTCCACTGGTGGCCAAGATATGTGGATATTGGAATGGGGGCCATTATTTATACAATGTTTAATTAAACTTAAAAAAGATTAAAAAACTAATACAATACAAATTAATATAAAGGAAGAGGAAAAGGAAAGAAATCAAAGAGAAATCATATACATGGATATGTGTTCTTGATTATAATCCAAATCCATCAATGTATTTAGTAAAATCTGTAAAGTGTTACCATAATTCATGGCACGTACACACATACAAAAGCTTAGTTTCCAATAAACATAGATATTTTCCTCACAAAATTTTGTGTTTGTGTGTGTGTGTTTGCGTGTGTGTGTTTTAGAGAAATAAAGTCTACTGACTTTCCTTTTATAAGAGCCTTTCCCACTATTTATATTTTCTTTTGATATGATGCTTATGTCACACTGGAGAAATGGCTCTTGCAGATTTGCTGATCTAAAATATAAAACCATAATATATTTCTGGATACAGTTACACAGCCACAGATAAGTCCGTCTGCCATCTAAACAAAGACAAGTTTCTGGAGAATGTTCATAGCGTAAGAAACAACTGAGCATTGTTACTATCAGATCCTTTGGCATATCTCAAGACATATGCAGGTGCTTCGATGATAAATGCAGATGCTCGTTCACTGAAGTCAGCATTCCCTAATAGAGTTCTGTTTGTGGGGGAAGAGACTTCTTGCATACTAGTTCCCTCCACCTCTCAAAAAAACAACTATACTCAAGGTGCTTGAGTATTCAAGGTGCATTCAGACCTAACTTGGTTTATGGGAGATGTGTACAAAGGAATCAAAATAGGAATGATTGTGGACAGTGATGGGGAAAAAAACCTTATCTCAGCACCTTGACTCATCTGAAAACTTGAACTGAGCCCAAACTAAATAGCTTGAGGCCCCATCAAACTTTGCAGCCTGCAAATGTTAATAGACACTTCGAAGCTCTCTGATAAACATCTGAAGTACTTGCACACTTGGAAAGAATGAAGCCTGTTTTTCAGATACCTAGTTAAATTTGGCAGTCATAACAGTTTGAAAAACCTTGATTCAGTCTATAAACACAGAGCAATACTGATAGAGCTCAGATATCAAAGAAAATAAATATGGGAATAAGAAGGAGCCATGCCTTCCATTTTTTGTAAGGAACTGGAAAAGCCATCAAAAGCACGAATTGTGTTTAATGTATTACCAAAAGAAATAATTTTATGTACTTAGAATATTGACCTCACTAAATAATCAAAGTTCTCTGTGCAATTTACAATAGAAGTTAGAGTAATGAACAGCAGCAAGACAGAATCATAATGTCCTATTGACTTCAGCTGTGTTATTTCTTTGTAAATATGAACAATAAAAGCATTGTTATGCCTCCAAAATCACAAATACCAAAATATAAAGCCTACAATAAGACCAATATTAGAAAAAAAAAACCCAGTCATTTAAAAAAAGCAGAAACACCAGCCAGCTTCAGAAGTAGGAATTTTCATATTGATTTAAGTTTTGATCCAATTACATTGTGTGTGTGAGTAATTGCTATTCCATTAACATTACATTAGAAAGCAGATTGTAAATATTATTGCTGTTGTTCCTCTCTTCCAATGCAATTTTTATCACGTCAAGCTAGCTAATAGTAAACAAATATTTCCATAAAATACTTCTCTCAAAACAGAGTGCTTTTATGTAATATTCCTCAAAATGTGCAAATGTGTATGAATATATCCAGTTCACAGTGAGAAAAAGAAAAACAAAAGTATGTTTTCTGCCTCTTTCAATGTTGCTTTGGAGTATCCTTTGCAAACTACGATTTCACATTAAGAGAAATCTGTGCCAGATTTTTTTTTACATCTTTAATCACAAAAAATAGAAAACAATTACACAGGTAAAATGTATAAAAGCTCAACAGTTTAAGAAGGCTATGTGGCTTGAAATAATACAAAGGTGAAAGAAAATACTGTAATGTCAAGGCACCTCCCACCCCAAATTTGCTCTGATGCCCCAAGATAAAAATGCTTAACTTTTAAGAGAAGAAAAAAGAGCACCCACAAGAATTAGGATTTACTTAAAGGTGGCAAAAGAGTGGCAACAGCAAGAAAACAGCAGGAAGCTGGACCGTACAACTGATAGCATCCAATGCTTAAGTGACAGATTCTTTAGTATCTGGTCTTTCACTTCAGTTGAGGAGAAGTTGCTGTAAGAACAGATTGTGTTGGTACTGCTCATGAAATGGAAACATGTAATAAGTACTCATCAATGCACTGTCAAGATTGAATTTTTGACTGCTGAAGGAATCCCTCCTGTTGAAATTTACTCCTGAAAGCAGGCAATGCCTGTGTTGTCATGAGTACTATGTATCATTGACTCAAACCATGTAAAGATGGTGAACTAAGATGATTTATGTGATCAGTAATGAAGTACATGACTTGTGACAGAAACTGACAAGCTCCACATAAATCAATTGATGAATTGATGAAGGGCAATTGGTGAATCAGTCAAAGGGAAATTTCTGTCAAGCTTGTTATTTCTCAGGAATGTGTGGATCACATTATTTACATTCTTCAATACTGGAAGAACATGTTCAAAATAGATTATTCACATGTTGATAGCAAAGACGAAACCTTCAAGAACTGAAATTTTCCAGCAATTGTCCAAATTATGAAAAGAATGGGGGAGAAAATTCTTCACAGCTTTATAGCAGCCAAGGAAACATGGGGTCATCATTATGCTGCAGAAATGAAATATCAGACCATCAAATATTGTGACAAAATTCACCTGCATGAGGGGGGAATCAAAACCAAGGGTTCAGCAGGAAATGCATGGTTAGTTTTTTAGAATGAAAATAGTAATAGAAATAGCACTTAGACTTACATACTGCTTCACCTTTACAGCCCTCTCTAAGCAATTTACAGAGTCAGCATACTGCCCCCAACAATCTGGGTCCTCATTTTACTAGCCTCAGAAGGATGGAAGGCTGAGTCAACCTTGAGCCAGTGAGACCTGAACTGCCAAACTGCTGGCAGCTGGTGGGTGATCAGCAGAAGTAGCCTACAGTACTGCATTCTTGTCATTGCACCACTGCAGTTCAAAATGGTGTTATTCAGATGGATTTCCTTCAGCCTGGAACTGCTATCATCTCAGAATGCTGAACTATAACACTCAAACCCTTGAAACAATTGATAATTTGAATTTGGGAGGAGAAGAACATTTCCCTGTAATATGACAATACATATTTCATGGGAAACATAAAAGGGAATTGCAAAGTTGAATCTAACCATTATATCCCATTCTTGATCCAATCCACACTTGGCACAATGCAACTCCAACCTTTCTCAAAATCGAAGGAATATTTTCATGGACATATGACTCAAATAAAAAGGACTAGTAGTAAGGACTGTCAGGATCTGGTTGAAGAGACAGTGTGGACTTCTTTCATTATTATGAATAATAAAACAATAAGCAGCAGATAAAAAACAAAAGTGAATAAAATACAATGAATGTATGCATAAATACAGTACATGGAAGAGAATATAAGTCTAAAAAGAGAGATAAGGCTAATGAACACAGAGAATCAGTAACAAGATATCAAGATATCATCAGGACAAAACCAGTATTTTCCTTTGGACTCAGATAGTAGCTGATAAGAACTTAACCCCTTTATTTGCCACAACTGAATTGTGATCCTGCAGCTGTGTAGCCTATGGAAGGGTAACTATACAATCTACATAAAGCAGCACAACACATGTCTGCCTCCAAGGGCATGCATGTGTGAAATTCTCTTTTAGTTGGTGTTGCTATCATAGAATTCAAACAAATACCCAATAGAAGAAGTTCAAGATACAGCCGAATTTCACTCCTTTGCTTATAGGGATATCTGCAGTAAGTTCCAGCATCTTCCTATCTAATTTGAATGACAGGGTTTTTAAAATTCTGATTAGAATTCTTAGCTAAGAACTGCAGGATGACACATTCATTGCTCCATAGTGGATCTACCCAACCTGAAACCTCTCCTTTTTTATCCATTCAAGGAATCTATTCTACAGAAAGCAAACTTATGCTTAGAAAGATAACTGGATAACAATCCAATGGATTAGAAAACTTTCTTTTTGGGAATAAGAACAATAATAGAATGTCTGTAGTTATTTGCCATAGAGAAGATATTATTAACAAGGGTGAAAGGGAGGCTGAGATAGGTGTTTGTCTTCTCAGGTGGGCTTGAGTCACTGCTATGTGCTTTCACATTTTTAGCAATTTCTGAATGGGAGACCAAAGGCTATGGGACAATGGCAAGGTGAGTAACTAGCCCTTGCATACTGCAGCCATCATAAATACATGTCGGTTTCCAAGTGCCCAAATTTTGATCATGCGATTGTGGGGAATGCTATGACAGTTGTAAGTTCAAGTACTAGTCATAAGTCACTTTTTTTTAGCACCATTGTATCTTCCAACGATCATTAAATGATTGGTTGTAAGTCAAGGTCCATCTGTATTTTTCATTCAATCTCATACATCAGGGGTGTCAAACTTATGTCATCATGACGGCATCACATGACTTATCGGGATTTTCCCCCCTTTGCTAAACTGGGCGGGGGCAGGGGCAGCACATGACACATCCAGACCATGGACCATGAGTTTGACACCCCTGTCATACACAGTCAGTGGGAGATAAGCCAGTCTTTTTCAGCATCAGTTCCAGCTAATCATTGTACATTGTACATCACTGTAAAATTGTAAACAGTAATGTTTTTATTTCCCACTCTTCCTTATCTGTTTCTCCTTTTGTACTATGTTGATTACTATGTAATTCTATACTTTGTACTCTGTTCTGCAGTCCATCCAGATGTAGAGCATTTTAAATGTTTAGTAATAAATCACAATATAAACACAATCCATCACTTCTCCCCCAAGTCTTGTACTTCATTACTCCAAATCAGATAAATGCGATGCATTTTTCAGTATTTGAAATATTCTTAAGAACCAAACCTATGAAAAATGATCCATTTTCTGTCATGTTATAGCAATACCCTCAAGTGAATTGGATTCTAGCAGAACAGGTTCTTATTGTAATTCCCGCTCCCAAACCTTCTGTTCATCTCCCTGCTTCTTTTTTTTATTTTTCCCTACATCCCAGTAGCTATCTATGTCTCTTAGACTTTGTATTTCTCTGTATGTTTTGGGTCTGCAGGGTGGCTTTGTCATTGAGGTTTAAAATTAGAAAATAATGACCTGAGAGACTGTGAAAGAGAGATCTCAAATACAGATTAGTCAGGGAAAAATGCCCCAAAATCCAAGATTTAACTCCCAGCAGAGATTTTCATAGCAAACAGCTCTCTGGTGGGAAGTACCAGTGGCTTCTTTTGCACCCTGGTCTTGTAAGCAGGAAACACACAAATTGAATTATACAGCGAAAGTGAGAAGTTGAAAACATGCAGGTTTAAATCACCTTTGCTGTGAACAATTTTGTGTTTTTTACCTTATAATCCAATCCAAGGTTTCTCCAGGAGTTGTTGTTTTTTTTTACTATGCTTTTAACTATGGTTTCTAGCTAAAGCAGGTGTGTTAAACTCACAGTCATGGTGGTGTCACATGATGTATCAAGACTTTTTTTCCCCCCTATGCTAAACTGGGCAGGGGCAGCACATGACACATCTGGGCCACGGGCTGTGAGTTTAACACCTCTAAGCTAAAGAAATCTTTTATATTCAATCAAGGTGTTCTTTTGAGGCATGGATCTTTTTTTGTTAGGAGCAGAAAACCCAATCTTGAAATACTGTGTGATTGTGGTAGAATAATCAACCAATGGATCAGCTTGCCTTCAGAAGTCGTGAGAGTTTCATCACTGGAGGCTTTCAAGAGGAGACTGGACTGCGATCTGTCAGAAATGGTATAGGGTCTCCTGCGAGGGCGGGGGGGTGGACTACATGACCTAAAAGGTCCCTTCCAACTCTATTGGAAGAAAAGAAAAGAAAAGAAAGAAAAGAAAATAAGAACCTTTTTTAAGCCTTAGGACTTTTCCCTTTAAACCTATTTAACCTTTTTTGGCCTTGAAATATGATCAGAGTCAACTGAATTTGGTTTTTAAAGGCTAGGTCCCACTGGCCGACGGATGCAAAACGTATGCATAAAGGACACAGCAGATGAGCAAAATTTTAGGGGTGGTTCCATCTGTTGTCATCTGCTCCAAAAAGTGGCAAAAATTTGCATAAACAGAACGGAAAAGAATGGAAAAGAACAGACGTGGGTCGTATGTAGCGGGGATGTTAAACGGATGTTCATAGGAAGCCGAGCGGATGTATATCGGATGCAAACCATTCACTGCGCATCCTTTCTATTTCCGTGCTACTAACACTGTGTAGATGTTCCGTGTACCTTTTGTTTCCTCCCTCTTTCCATTTTCAGCTGCAGCGGATGTGAGTTGCGAGGATGCCCAGAGGATGCAGAGAGGATACAGTGGATGTTTAATGGATGATAACGGACATAGAATGTTTGTTGCCCATATATGTCACGGATGTACATCGTACGCGGTGGAAAGTTCATCCATTCACAAAACGCATAGCGCATAGCGTTTTCCAATGGATAGCAACCTTTTTTTAACGTTTTACATCCTCTTTGCATCCGTTAGTGCAGTGGGACAGGGGCTTAAGGTAAGCATTTCTTCTGTAATTTGTGAAGTGAAATCCTGAATGTCACTTGGCTCATACAGTAAAGAAAATTGGTTTTACTTTACT
The DNA here is from genome assembly GCA_004320025.1 of Laticauda laticaudata. Taxonomy (NCBI): domain Eukaryota; kingdom Metazoa; phylum Chordata; class Lepidosauria; order Squamata; family Elapidae; genus Laticauda; species Laticauda laticaudata. Next base: position 24,046 of record BHFT01040197.1, read on the forward strand.
TTCCATGGGATACTTACATGCAAAATATGCTGCCCACTAAAAACTGGTATTTTGAGGAGCAGAACTGAAAGAATAATAATGGAGGAAGAAGCAGCAACCACCAGAGGCCAACCCCCCACCCCCACCCCCACCCTCAGCTCCAGAGGATGCAGGCAGAGAGGCAAACTGGAGGGCCAGGACCACAGTGTGCTGTTGGAGATCAGGGACACAAATCAGCGGACATACAATGAAGAACAGCACAGAACTTCTCTCTCAGCTGGTCCACGGTGACATAGCATCCTTGGACCAGAAGCCCTTCATCACCTACGTGAGCCAGACCCTCAGGAACCTGCCCGAGGCCCAGTTTCCAGTGATGAAGCAGAAGATCACAGCACTTCTGCACAAACCTCAAAGCGCCCAGCTGAAGCTGCTCCTACCCAGTCCAGTCGTCTGCTCCTCACCCCAGGCGATGTCCACAGCCTTCCATGGCTTTCAAACAGCCCTCACCTACCAAGGCTACGACTTACAGGACTTCTCACAGCAGAAGCAAGAACAGTCCAGGCCAGGTTCATCACATGCCACAGACGCCACTCCTCACCCAGCTGCAGACCAGACAGCCCACTATACTCCTCCTTTCTCCACCCCACAGCCAACCCGTCAATGGACAATCTGTCATCAGTATTGGGCTGAGACATCTCAAGTCCTTGATGAAGGGCCTCTCATCCTCATGGGACTGAGTCAGCTCTAATAGCTTGCCTGAACACACACACCACTATTGTACCCTCAGGGGCCAAGCATCCCAGTCTACCTCAGACCAACACTCAAGCCACACCACCTCCACAGTCCCTGCCCGCTTAACAGCTGAGACATGGATATGACTCAGAGTGACAGAGAATAATGTCAGAAGATTGAGTTGTTTACTTGTTAAGTTTACTTTTGCTTAAGACACTTTACTTGGTTCATTTTGCCCTTATTTAATACGAGTCATAAAGTTTATTAAGAAAGTTTATCTTGCTTAAGACACTTAATAGAGTTTACTTGGTTCATTTTGCTTATTTATAAAGTCATAAAGTTAAAAGAAAGTTAATAAAGGTTATATTTGCTTAAGACACTTGGTTCATTATTTTTACTTAATAAAGTGTTGGTGAAAACTTTGAAAAAATAGTTAGCCTTTGCATGCATGTGGGATGATAAGGATATTTTTTGGGATAGATAAACCTCCATGCAAGCATAGTGGGACTGTCATGGTCCATCATCCAGCTGCCACACATATGCGACCCTTTATAATCAATAAAACTTGTATCTTGATCAACACATTTAAAATTTAAACAAGCTCTTTATTAATGCCTTCTATTCATTGTAGACCACTCAACATACATGGCACAATCTCAAGGAAGCATCCATATAATCATTGTATCGTCCTGTCTTGCCACTCCACTGCTACAGCTGGGGAGTGCACCAATGTCTCAGTAGGTTGTGCTGCTTCTTCCCTTTCACGTGAAGCTCTGCTTGGGGCCTTGTACATCCACAGAGTCTATCAGGTTTACGTCCTTACTCCATTCACCAGGTTCCATGTCCCCATTCCCTTGTTGTATGGTCGACAAGTCGTTCTGCAACACTGGGTAGCAGGTGCGCATGAGATTGTGCAGGATGCAGCAAGCTTCCACGATGTTCCTCACAGTCTCTGGGTGATGCTGCATGGTGGTGAGAAGTATCTGGAACCTCTTGGCCAGGATGCCAAAGGCATTCTCCACCACCCGTCTTGCCCTGGACAGCCTGTGTAGTTGAAGATCCTCTCTTCACAGTGAGGTATCTTGAAGTTGTAGGGCTTCATGAGGTAGGTTCTGAGGAGAACGCGTCTCACTCAACAATTCAGAACAATGAAGTAGGGCACATCTTGTGTGTCATTGGGTAGGGGGTCTGGACCTGGAAAACCCATGATGAGGTTGCATTCCAGCCCATCCTTGAGTCACTTGCGTTTATACCTGCCATCTGAAGCTGACCCGTTGCCTGAAGCATCGATGTAGATGAACTTGTAGTCAGCATCAACCATGGCAAAGAGGAGATCTGAAGAAGCCTAGTAGTTGTAATAAGTGGACCCTGAGTTGGCTGAGCTTTGCAGGCCAGCGTGCCTTGCCATCTATGGCTCCAACGGTGTGGGGAAAGTTTTCCACCTCTGATACCACTCTTCTGCAAGTTTTCTCCAGCCTTGTTCTAGTGGTGGGGCACTTGAGGAGCTCCTCCATGTATTCTTCAATGATGGCCTGTATCGCTTCTCTGACCACTTCATTGATGCTGTTTGTGTGGCACCCTCCCGCATACTGGCATGTTTTGTATATTGTTCCAGAGGCCAGGTTCTGCAGAGTCAGTGCAATCTTCAGTTCCAGGACCAGGTTGGGATGGAAGTTGGTGCTAGCTTAGTCAACCTGGGTCTCAGATGCTCTACAAGTTCATGCAAACATGGCTGGTTGGCATCCTCATGAAGTGATGGAATGGACACGAGGTCTTCATTCCTCAGCTCACCATCAACTGGTCATACAGTCCAAACTCCTATTCTTCTCACTATCCATCCTTGGACCCACACAGCTCTTGGACATCCTTCTCTTCTCCTCTGTATAAAAGTTGAAACAGTCTGAACAGGTTTGGTTCTCTGGTGATGAATGAGTGCAGCTATCATACGGACTGTGTCATCATCCATGGTGGAGACAATTGATGATGTTGAAGACCAAGAAAAGGCGGAAGAGGTCTGTACACCACGGCTGCTGGACTCATACTGAGATCCAATGATTTTCTCCCCTTTTTATAGGAAATATCGGTTGATCCCTAGGTGTCCTTCTACATACTCTAGACATATTCCAGACATCCTAAATATACGAGACATCCCAAATACAAATGTTTCTATGTTCCGTGCTGCTCACGCTGTATAGACGTTCCGTGTACCTTTTTGTTTCTCCCTCTTTCCGTTTTCAGCTGCACGGATGTGAGTTGAGGGGATGCCAGAGATGCAGAGAGGATACAGTGGATGTTTAATGGATGATAACACGACATAGAATGTTTGTTGCCCGGTACATCGTACGCGGCGGAAAGTTCATCCATTCACAAAGTTTTGTGCAGCTCAAAACTTCTTGTGCGGACAAAATTGCAGTGGATGGATGCTCAATGGATAGAGCGTATGAAACACATATGCAATGACTACACAATGGATGCATAGTGTTTTCCAACGGATGGCAAGCTTTTTTTAACATTTTACATCCTCTTTGCATCCAAAAGTGCAGTGGGACCGGGCCTTTAATTGAATTGAAGCTACTGAAAACTTCACATCTTCAAGAATAATTTGTTAAGTTCCTCCTAAATCAGAGGTGGCTCTGCTGGCTCAGGAATTCTGGGAGTTGAAGTCCACAAGTCATAAGAGGCCATCATTCCCCACCCCTATTCTGAATAATGTGTGAGATAGATAAGTAAACTTTAGAAATCTTCCAGTTTTGCTATTTCCAGTTCTGGAAAAGAACCTCCTGGATAGGTACTCCGAACACCACATGGTATGTGCAAAACTGTTCAAACTATGATTAGTTTTTTTGGGGGGGGGAGGAAATGGAGCCAGCCACATATAATTCAGCCCAATACCTCAGTAGTCTCAGTGAGTACCTATGGGATGAGATAAGTGGAAGGAATCGTACTTGTGGCTGAAGCTGGTCCAGGGAAAAGTGCTGCCTTGGCTGCTGAGTGCTTCTGGCATTTAACCACAAGGGAGTCATTACTCCTTCTCATGTTTGTAAACCTCATGATAATCTTACCCAAGAATTAACCACTAGAAAATCACAAGGAAAACAGGGTAGAAAAGGAATTAGAAGCCCTGCTAGGGAATAAATTAGATGTTTCCTGTTGTTGGCACCAACAAATACATTCACAGCTGAAGCCACTCATTTCCTACATTGGTGGAGTTTTAGCGAAGGCTTTCTCAAGTAAAAATCTCTTGTCCTGACTCCAATGAAACAAATTCTCTTTTCTATTGGCAAAGGCTATCTGTCAATGGGAAAAGGCTCCTCCCTTCCAAGTGTCATCTACTTGTTCTTGAATCACAGCAAAATATTGTGGCAGGCTGTCAGCAGTCAACCTGCCTTTGAGATCCAACTGTAATCTGCATCTATAGGGCTCCTTCTTCTCTACAAATGCTAATGCAGAAATTAGTCTCTTGACATTGAAGGAATGTTTAAGGAACATGGCAGCCCTTTTCAAGCAAGGGTGTTGGGACAGGGAAACAACAGGGGATGGGTAGAATCACTTGGGTTCCTTATCTGTGAACTATTCCAGAATTGACCCTGGATTACATCCTTTCAGAATTTTGATGGCATTCTGCAATACAATCTGCAAACTTCCTTGTGTGTCCAATCACAATTGGCCCCTAAAGAATTCTATTCTATTCTATTCTATTCTATTCTATTCTATTCTATTCTATTCTATTCTATATATTTCATTTTGTTCAAAACCTCATTGCACAAATGACATCATAAAGAATGCTTCTGTACCCTGTTTTACCACACAATGGCTGTTATGTGTGTCATTTTAAAACCTAGCAGATGCATTCACATAATATGTTGTGTTTGGTTGGTTTTAACTATAGTTAAGATGTGGAAGAGGTTGTGAAGTGGGGGGAGAGGGAGAGAGATGGGGAGAGAGGGAGAGAGAGGGGGAAAGAGAGAGATTTGATTCATTTGCGAACCCACCTGTTGATAAGTTACCGTATAAAGTCAGAAAATGAGTTAACTCACAACCTGTAATTAAATGTGTTTTGCAAACTCAACATTCACTTATTTATTTCAGTGTTTTTTTTTTCTTTACCTACATTCTCATGACTCACTGTGGTATACATAGTAACAGCATAAATTCAAGTAGGATACAAATCACAAAGACAACCCAGGTTAACTGTAAAAAACACTGGAATAAGATGGTTTCATGACTTCCAGGAACACTAGCACAGAGGAAATATATTATAAATTGGGCGAACACCACCAAGGAAAGATGCTTTTGACCCTTTTACTGCCTTGACTGACATGAAGTAAGGACAGAGAATAGCCTCTCTTGGATTAACAACACAGAATTGTCTGGTTCTGGTTCGGTAAGATGGTCCTGTAAGTATACAAGTGACATTCTATTTGGGGTTATAAATGATCAAAACTAGCAATTCATATTAGATCCATAAGCCATTTATGATAATCAATGCAATAGCTTCAGCATAAGTGTGACATTATTTTTGGTCACCTCTGGACAGCTGCAATTTTAACCAACTGGAGTTTCCAAGTCAGGGTTAACCTCAGGTAAAATGTAATCTACTCACAAAATGATAAGAGCATGAGTTATGGTGCAACATCCCTACACACACCCCTACACACACACACACACACACACACACACACACACACACACACATATCAACAATTTATGCACTAGTACAAGTAACAAAGGCTATCTTGGTCATTGTTTCCACCAGCAGCTCAATCAGTAGCCACACATTTAGGAAGATCCTTAAATCACAAACATGATTTTCCATGAGGAGTATTATTCCATCTAGAACCTACTTAGGATCAGGCCAGTTTGATCTCCTAGAATCTTGTAGGAACTTCCATATGTGGTTCCATCAACACTCTTTCAACTTTTAAGCACTGCTCAAGATGTATACAGCATCCCTGCTCAGCATGGGTTAGTGATGCATAAATGGATATCATCATCTTTATACTCAGCAGTTAGGGAAATTGGGCTTAAATTAGAAAATATTTTGGTTGGGTGGTTAAAGCAACTCTTTTTTCTTTACCTCTAGGCACATTGGTTTGAGCTGGGTTTTATTATTATTTGTGTAATACTGTTGGGGCATACTTTTTAAACAAATAAGTAGAAAATATTACACAGGATACACCAGATTACACACTGATCTATCTGGCTTAGGGGAATCAATATCTTACTGATACTGAGCGCAAACTGAAAGTATACTCTATTTTAAATTATTAAATTATTTTAAATTGCTGCAAGGAATCAGGGCCATTTCTCAGTTCATGAAAAAGTACCTCATCCCTGGTAGAAAAAAAGGTACAGTTGGCATGTTCCCAACTTTCTCTTTTAATACCTTGAATTCTGAAACTACTACAAATGTATTTAAAAAGAGTTTAAGTAAGACCAATATTTCTTTGGTCAAACCCAACTCTTCATAACTGCATAGAGTCATCCATTCATGGATAAATGGGGAGGGTCGAGGTAAGACCTGGTGACCTACCAAGAAAATTTTATGGAAGAGGTCTCAGATGAATTTGACATGGTGCCCAATGTAGGACCGCCAGATGAGAAGGTACCCAACAAGCTACTGGGGAAGAGCAGGGTACTCCAGTGAATACTCATGACATTAATGACATGCTCGAGGCATATCTAGCAGGAATCCTAGCTGCAGATGCAGCCATTGGTAAAAGCAAAGATTTGCTTATGCCAAGAGACATTGAATAGCAACATGGAATGTCTGTGGAATGAGCCAGGGTAAATTGGATCTCATCAAACATGAGATAACCAAGCTGAAAACTGACCTCTTTGGCATCAGTGAGTTATCTTGGATATACAATGGCTATTTCTAGTCTTAAGAATTCACTATTTGTTACTCAGAACATAATACCAAGAAAATGAATGGAGTTGCATTTATTACAAGATCATGGATTGATCAGATCAATAAACGCAGTCCAGAAATAGTGTCAAATCACATTGGGTCATACAGCAATAATGAGCATGAATTGAGTATGGAAAAGTCTAGCAGTTAAATGTTCATTAGTTTGCACTACCCTGTTTCCCATAGCTAACTATGGTTGCAAAAGTTAGACCTGGAAAAAGCTAGACAGGAAGAAAATTGATTTTTTTTAAGGTGTATTACAGTTGGAGAAGGCTCCTAAGCATCCCTTGGACAACAAGTGTGACCAATAAACAAGTATTGGAACACATTAAATCAGTTACATCTCAAAGAAGGCAAAATAAAAAACAAGTCTGCCTTCCTTATTGCCATGCCATGCCATCAGACTTACTGGAAAAGGCAATTATGCTTGAAATGGTGAACAGTAAAAAGAAATGGGATTGCCAAAAATTATTGTGGCTAGTCACCATCAAAGCTGAGACTAGCCAGAGCATAAAGCAACTGAAAGAAGCCATACAAGATTGGAAAATGTAGACAGAATTGGTTCATAGAATCATCAGGAATCAAACACAATGGAATGGATCACATCATCTTCACTCCGTTATAAACCAAACTGGGTTCACATGTTCATGTTAAGCCATGGCTTGGTTAACTACAGATTACTGAATAAACCACAAAGATATGAGTTTCTTTTCTGAGGGGATAGATCTGCATGGTTGGCATTGGGTTATTTTACTTTCCTTGAAGAAAAAAAAAAGCATTCATTGAAGAAATAATAGAAAAGATATGCTCTCAGTGTGCATAAAAAGAAAAAAAAACATGGCTGATTTTGATCATACTCTGTTTGCAAATGTATGGTTGAATCTTCATTGAAACAATGAACTGTAGTGTCAGAGGTTTGATTCAAAAGAAGGCACCTTTCTATACAAGAAATGATATCTCAGAGGTATATGTGACAGCTTCCTTTCAAAAAAAATCCAGGGTATGAAAATGAAGGAAACCAGGAGTGGAAGAAGAGTATCACAATGAAGGAAACAAAGGATCAGAGACCAAGAGAAAGGGTAATTGATTTTCTTCTTTACGGTCACCAGGCAAACAGTGAAATTTTATGTTCAGTTTCAGTTTGTTGACTACCAGTCAGGTATTTGCATGGAAAGCCATATGCATTTTGTTCACAACCAATACTATGCAAGCCATGTAAGTTTATTTATCAACCAGCCACACATCCCTTATCTTCTCTGTAACCCTCCTGGCCTGAAGACATTATGTACTATATCTCTGGTTTGATTAAAAAAAAATTAAATGAAATGTAAACACATGCGCACAAACACACACAACCCCAGGCCAAAGATTCACTCAGAGAACATGCTGTGACCAGATAAGGATAACTTGGCATGTATTTATCTTGTTAGGAAGAAAGGAAGGGAGCAGCGAAACTAAAATTAGAACCATAATGTTGGTATGGATGGATTGAGGAGAAAGATTTAAAAGATACGGAGATGTATGGTGATCTAAAACAAATATTTCTAAAAATAAATAAATTGATAGATCAATTCAATGCAACTAGAGTTGATTTTAGGGATGAGGTGAATGACTGGCATGTTTATTGAACTCAATACCACACAGACACAGCTTCTGGGTTTCAGCCATGGTGGGGCTTTAATATTTCAAAAAGGCATACATGTGACTAAGTAATGTTATTGTTAGGCAGTGTGTCTACCAACATTTCTACAGTTTTGAGAGTGTTCAGTTTCAGATCTATGAACCGATAGATTTTATTTAAATAATTTTCAAATATATCTATAATAATTTGCTCCTCCATCTTCCTAATCGCCTCTTTAGTCAAAGAATAGCTTTTCTGTAAATCACTTAAGAATTTCTGGCCAAATCAGGAATCACGAAAATCAAAACATTTTAGCCACCCACACCAAAGCAGACCAAGCTACAAATCACTAAAAATAATAAACTAAAATGACAACTTTCTGCCCTTATGGTTGTCTGTCACTTTAAAAAAAAAAAAAAAGATACTCCACACTTCCTTATTTTGACTTGCCTTAGTAGCTTTCTTCCTGTTTAACACTGAAGAAATCCCCCAAATGGCACAGATCTTCAAAAAGAATTAGTAGGCTATGGCTAAAGAGATCCTCTTTAAGCTGAATAAAGATTGATAGCGTTAGGAATATGAGTCACCTAACAGCTATTTGGGATGGAAATATATAAACCAAGATAGACATTTTATTACTATGTCTTTAAGAACATGCTAAAATTGTAATTGGGTGTGGTTACTCAAACAGCGATAAGATGGAGCCAGAAACCTGGCTTGTTTAGTCTCAGGAAGTCTCAAAGGAGTGTGAGTCTCAAAAGAAGTCTCAGTGTGTGAGTGAGTCTCTGTTACCTTCTGTTGGAAAGAGTTGCTGTTCCTCCATTTTTCTCTATTGACTGATATTCGTGGATTTGATGTAAGTCTGATACTGAACAGTTTTTTGATACTGGACTTTGATATTCAGATTATGCCTGGACTGAACACTAACTGCTTTAAGGCCTGGTCCCACTGGCCAACAGACGCAAAACGTATGCATAAAGGACACAGTGGATGAGCAAAATTTCAGGGGTGGCTCCATCCGTTGTCATCGACTTCCAAAAGTGGTGAAAATTTGCATAAACAGAACAGAAAAGAACGGATGTGGGTAGTATGTAGCGGGGATGTTAAATGGATGTTCA
>BHFT01040198.1:0-57601 GCA_004320025.1 Laticauda laticaudata
TTTTTTCGGGGGTCAAAAAAAAAAAAAAGCCCCGGCCTTATTTTGTGAGAAACACAGTATTGTCTTCGTGAAGTTCCCTTTCCACAAGTCTAGATAAGATAAGGAAATCATCAACAGACCATGGTAGAGTAGTAGTGAAATTAGTTTCTCTATCAGTACTTATTTGGAGAAAATTCTGGATATAGCTTTAACTCCCAAGCTTGCAATGTCTGGAAATATGTGCATTTAATTATGGCTGACTATGAAGATTCTCAGTCATCCAGATCAGAGGTGGTATTCAGCAGGTTCTGACCAATTCTGGAGAACTGGTAGTGGAAATTTTGAGTAGTTTGGAGAACTGGTGGTAACCTTCCCCCAGCAATGGGGAGGGAATGGAGATTTTACAGAATCCTTTCCCTGGAGTGGGGAGGGAATGGAGATTTTATCGGATCCTTCCCCTACCATGCCCACCAAGCTGCAGCCACCAAGCCATGCCCACCAAGCCATGCCCACAGAACCGGTAGTAAAATAAAATTGAATCCCACCACCGATCCAGGTCAGGGTTGTCCCAAAGGTGGTTTTTCAAAAGGCAATTGGACTTCCTTTGTTTTTTCTTGAAGATGTTTCACTTCCCGTCCAAGAAGCATCCTCAGTTCTGACTGAATGCTGGAAAACGGAAGGATTTGTATTCCTATTCAAACCTGGTTATTAGCATTTTGAAGGTGGATCATTAGTTCTCTGAGAGTCCTTGAGGCCCCTTTGCCTCCAGTGGGCATGCCAACCCATAAAAATCAACAGGATATATTTCAGCAACAATTTGTTGAAGGCTCATGTACTTAGAGTATACCATGATATTTGCCTCCCTGGTCCAGAAAAAAATGCCTGACATATCAGTGATCAATACACTGCTTTCTCATGGGATAAACATGATCCTAATCAAAGCCATTAGCTTCAGTTGAAAGCAGGGGGTGGGCTGCTACTGGTTTGCACAGGTACAGGTGAGTCCTTAGTTCCGGTGATCATTTGGCCTCGCCTGCCTGCCCCTGCCCTAGTCTGTCCTATATTTCCGTGTTTTGCAGCCCAGCTGATTTTCATGGCACAGCTCATTGGCACACCTTGGCTGTTTTACTCACCTGGACTGAAGTAGAAGGTATGTTTTAGAGCTGAAAATGGGTGATTTTTAAACATTGCATGCATGCAAAACACATCTGTCCACGCAAAGTGTGCACTCACCAAACCGGTAGTTACACCAGATAAATCCCACCACTGGTTGAAAGTAGCCTATAAACCTTCTGTTTTATCAAAGTTAAGTTCTCGAGTTAATGTAGGGCAGAGGTCCCCAAACCTGGCCACTTTAAGACTTGTGGAGTTCAACTCCCAGAATTCTAGCTGAGGAATTCTGGGAGTTGGTCCACAAGTCTTAAAGTGACCAAGTTTGGGGGACCCTGATGTAGGGTATTGTGGGAGAAGGTGAAAAGAAAAAAGTCAACTTAGAATTACAAATGGAGCATAATTATCTCCTTCATCAGTTTTCATCTATTTGTGCACTTGTTTCTGCAATATCCCTTCCACCCAAGTGCTTGAGTGAACATAATTTGCATCACAACACTACTTTTTTTCTTTGGGTCACTGCAATAAAAAGTCATGGTGGACAAACCACCACTGGTATCTGATGTGAAGCATGTCTTCATCTCTCCTTATACTGTTCCATTCGGCTGGAATCCTAATGTTCAGATGTTATAAATATCTCTGACTGGTTCATCTTTTCACATTCTTTTCCAGCTTTTGCTTATATATGATATGCATACTTCACACCAGCAAAACACAGATTATAAGACTTTATTTATTTAGTGACTATTCATTTACACAGTTACACCCATAAGGGGAAAAAAAAATCAAAATGGAATCTCTTTCATAATTGTTCCTCCTTGAGAAGGATTACCTTAATAGAAAATCAGAAGTCAATCAATTCAATCAGAATAGAGTTGGGAGAAACCTTTGAGGTCTTCTAATCTAGTCCAACCCCCTGATCAAGCAGGAAACCCAGACAAGTGACTGTCCAGTGTCTTCTTAAAATGATGAAGCATCCATAAGTTCTGAAGGCAAGCTGTTCCACTGGTCCTCATTGTTAGGAAATTTCTCCTTAATTCCAAGTTGCTCCTCTCTTTGAATCGTTTCCATCCATTGTTTCTTGTCTTGCCTCCTGGTACATCAGAAAATAATTTGACCCCTCCTCTTCTATGTGGCAGCACCACAAAAATTGGAATACTGCTATCATGTCACCACTAGTCCTACTTTTCACTAGACAGGCCATACCCAATTTCTGCAACAGTTCTTCCTATGTTTTTATCTCCAAGCTCTTAATCATCTAAGTTGCTCTTTGCACTTTTTCCAAAGTCTCAACATCTCTGTGAACATCTTTGCAAAGTTTGTGAGGAAACTTATCCCTAGGTGAGGTATGAACCTACAAAGAGCTAATGGTGAGCCACCTCCCCCACTCACTGAGTTGAAAGGTAATGGAAAGATATTAGGATCTTAGATATGTTTTTAGAGAGAAAATTGAATAAGAACTAATAAAGAGCTGATCTAGCTAGCCCTTTCTCCTTCAGTTTCACTTTGTCTTTGGAAAAACAATGTTTTTTCCAGTTAAATCAGATGTGGACATTATTACAATATAGTTCCCTGTTTGGAAGAGAGATGTTAAAACAATATTTTTTCTGTTCTTAGGAACATTATTTTCAGATGCTAGTCTGCCACAACTTCATCCATCAGCATAATCAGTTTGGTTATCAGTCACTGAATTTGTTTTCTCATTTCTCAGGTACTTTTAGTCATTCTATGCCAATCTTTGATACAATAATGTAAGTGTGGAATGGAATGCCTTTCTGTTCATTCTAGCATAACTTCTTTCATTAGTGTTGTCTGCAAATGAATGGATCATTCTAGCATGAGTTTGCATGGGTCATTAAGCTGACCATTAGTCATTTAGTAGATAATCATTGAGTATATTCACAAAGGTTACATTTTGCTCAGATACAGCTGTTCTTATGTTTCGTCACAGATCTTCCTTTAAAAAAAAAAAAAGTTAGTTGGGATCCCACAGTATTCCCAGCATGCCCCAAAATATTTAAAAGACTGCCTCTTTTTATACCATCCCATTTCTGGAGGAGATCATCTAGAAGTGCCACTGATGGGTCTGGCTCACTATGTGTTAACTAGAAGTAGGGTCTTTTAAGCACCAGCACTCCAATCCAGGCTTTCTCCTTGTGCACATACAGTTAGGTGTTTTCTCTGAATATCAGAAGAAAAAAAATGTTCCCTCCCTTAGGAGTTTGCAGAGTAAAAAGTGCTTTAAGATCAGACTGTCTTTCAAATAAAGTAGATTTTAATTTTGCATTTAATTTTGCATTTAATTTTCCATTTTTTATGTATTTATGTCATGGGAGTTTGATTTTTATTGAAGGGTTTTTTATTGTTTTGTAGGTTTAGCTAGATTGTTCCAGGTTCCCAAAGCACAAGGCAGGAACTAAATAATAATATAGACTTGGTCCAATAAAATATCAAAAGCATTTTGCAAAAGTCAGGGCTCACCATTTTGATTTGATTTGAATTAGATATTCCAGATAGCTTCTCATCGACCTGTCCAGAAACTGATCATACATATCCTGAAAAAGGGTTTGGCAAAAGTGAATGTGAATTGAATGTTCATTGAGATTTTGTATCAGAACAGAGCTGGAAGAGACCTTGGAGCAGTGGTGGGATTCAATTTTTTTACTACCAGTTCTGTGGGTGTGACTTGGTGGATGTGGCAGGGGAAGGATACTGTAAAATCTCCAATCAGAGGTGGTATTTGCTGGTTCTCCAAACTACTCAAAGTTTTCACTATCGGTTCTCCAGAACTGGTCAGAACATGATAAATACCACCTCTGCCTTGGTGGTCTTCTAGTCCAACTGCCTGCTCAAGCAGGAGGGACATCCATGCTACTTTTTAATAAACTCCTGCCATTATCTCAGAATAATATTTTAGGACACTCTTTTCTTCTTCTCCAGCTGAAATTTACTTGGGGGTGATTGTCTAACAGTAAACACTCTTTGCAAAATCAGGACATATATTTAGGTAACAGAAAAAGTTCCCAACTCTCATATCCATTCCCAAAATGAGAGGGAGGTAAAGTCCTGAAGAGCATTCTTCCCATTTTCTTCTGGAGATACTGCAATTGCTGAGTTTATGGACCTTTGCATTCCACAATGAACATCAGAAGTTCATTGACTTGTTGTGCTTAAGGAGGTGAACTATAAATCATAATGTTTCTGCTTTGAATAAAGGCTGATTTCAAGTTTGAAGGTCCCTTGACTCTGGCAGCAGTGAAGACAAATGTCCCTAACAGGACTAATTGCTGATTCAACAGTTTGATTTCCCACAATATTTTGATGTCCCCAACATAGCATTGTGAAGAATTGAAAATGCAACAGACTGCCTAATGCTGATCAAAGCATGGGAGCTCCAGAGGGGAAACTTGTTCCAAGAACAGCTAAGAACAGGTCTCAGGGTGGATCCTGCTGGGCCCCAGCAACTTCCCAATGGATGGATGTTAAATTTGCTAACAATACTCTGCCATGAGTGCAAAAGCTGCCCGAGATAAGTCATTGCTTTTCAGCCATTCCCAATATATTCTTGTGAATATATTAATGATGAGTTACTAGTAGGATATATGAGGGTGTGTGTGTGTGTGTGTATCTATCTATATATAAATAAATGGTTGTATGTGTGTATGTTCCAGCATAACTCTGGAACACCTGGAGCAATTTCAATGAAACTTGGTACACAGATGACTTACCCTCTGCAAACAAATACTGTGGGGGAAAGACAGCTCTAACACCCTTCAGTGTATGTGAGTGTGTGTGTATACCTTAAAATGGCTTCTACTGTACAGCACAGTAGACTTGCCATGATAACGGCTTCACAGTACTCCAGTACTCCACAAGGGGGCTCCCTCTCAGCCCTCAGCGTGAGTCCTGACTATAGGATTTTCCTGTCTAATACAGGATTGGGATAAATAAATACCTGGGCAACACTGGGTTATATATATATACTGTGTATATAGACACACGTACTAATATATACTGTGTATATAGACACACGTACACACACACACACACACACACTTATACATACACATATACAGACAGATAGACAGATAGACAGGCAGACAGGCAGAGACAGGCAGGCAGACAGAGCCAAATCAATGTAAGTAGCTTCGATCAGAGCTGTCAAACTCATGGCTCTCAGGCTGGATGCATCATGTACTGGCCACACCAACGCCAGGTTTAGCAAAAGGGGAAAAAGTCATGATACATCATGTGATGATTCCGTGTTGATGCGGATTTGACATCCCTGGCTTCGATGCTAGAATGGGGGAAGGAAGGAAGAGGCAGATGTTGCTCATCATAGCAGTTCACCTCGCATATCTCATTGGGTTGTTACTATGAAGATACAAGAAAACACACATACACATATGCTGCTTTTCAACTCTGAGGAGGTAAGATATTACTATAAAATAAGTAAATATTTGTAATAAATACAAAGTTTGTTCTTGTACAGACTGATGCTAACATTCTTTTTAATTAAAAAAAAATTCTATGACAAAATATGGAAAAATTCCTGGCACAACTAGGCTAACTGTAACAATGTAAATTGAAGGATGACTGTCCAACTTGCTTCAGCAGCATAGAAATGTAAGAAAATAAATAAATAAATCTCATCCCCAGAATCTAAGTTTGGTAACTTCATGAATGATATAACTTCCTATCACATTTGTTCTGGATATTTCTATCCCTACAAAAGTATGGGTTGAGCCTAGCCAATCATATATAATCACAACCAGCTCTGTCCTGAAAGAGAGTGAAGGAAGGTTATATTAGCCCCTTGAGCTAGTCCAGACAAGAATCATGACAAAGAATGCTAACTTTGTCATTGCTCTAAGTTACGTTAACAGAATATTTCAAGACTGAAAATATTTTCCTTTCATTTCTTTTTTTTTCTCCAGAAAACTAGAGTCTCTTCAGAAATGTTTCTCTGTGGGCTGAGACATCTTTTTACATGTCATTTATTCCATCTACTGTGAAAACTGTCTCTTATGATCATTCCCACATACAAGTAGTCCTCAACTTACAACGAGCAACCATTCAAAATTACAATGGACTCTCCCAAAGGGTACTTACAACCTAACTCCAATGTTTTAACAGCTAAATCCCAATGACTTCATTTTGGGCGCTTGGCAACCAGTCTTCATGTATAGCCATTTGCAGCATCTTGCAGTCACCTGACCGCCATTTATGATATTTTTTTCTGAAAACCAGAAACTGGTTTTCAGCAAAAATGCACCTTAGTGAACAATAACAACTGCAGATTCACCATGGTGATTTTTTTAATGACTCCTGCCAAAAAATGGTTGTAAGCTCAAATTGGTCACACAACTGTCACCACTTATGACATAACAGACATGCCCCATTACGATAATAAGTCAAGGACTACCAGTTCCATTACAGATTGTGGACAGTCAAAGGAACTGGAATCTGAATAGTCCAACAACACTTTTTTTAAAAAAAATTGTTCCACGCATGGATTGAATACAAAGGAACATAAAGTCACATGGTACCTAAAGATAATGCAGATCCTTGTGGGAATTATACTTTTAAACGCAATGTTTCTATCTAATCACACTACATTTCCCCTTCCATTTTTTTTAGTTCCTATGTATTCAACTGAAGTGTGCATGCAGGTGTTTTCAGAGATACAAAGAAGATGCTTCCCTCTTCTGGACAAAGCAAAGAAAGACTTAAGGCAAAAGATAAATTAAAAACCAAGCAGGTTTACTTTTCAGTATGGAAATAATCACATATTCGCTGAGGTTAATGGAACTGAGTCCAAAGCACAGGTATTTTTAAAAAGTCATCCAACTTTTGCAGAATCCTTTTTGCCCATATTTCACCATCTTTCACGGTGTCAAACAGAGTAAGAAACTAAGGAAAACATAGAAAGGAATTTCATCTAAACAGAATACCTCTTACAAGCCGTTTCATATGTAAGTTCAAAGTGTAGAAGCAAGGGTTTGTTTTTTTTTGTTTGCTCTGCCCTCTTCCGCAAATAATGTTCAATATGAATCAAGGCAAAAAAAATCCCTCTTGCAGAATTCATTGATTCCTTTTTTTTAATCCAGTCAACAGAACGCACAAACGGCGTTCATCACAAATAAGTCTAGGTTTATACTGAAAAATCTATTTTCACCACAAGATGGGACGTCAGGTCTAAACAAGCTCAATATAGTTGTAACTTTGATACTATACTATTGGTGCAGTACCAAACAATAAACTATTTATTTATTTATATTGCTTTTTAATTAATAACAAACAAGAAAAAAGCAAAACACAAAAAGTGATAGTGATATACACATTGTCAGAGAATAAAAGTGCTATGACAAAAAAGTGAAAAAATATGAAACACAAACATATGACATGTCATTATAACAATAAAGTTGCAATTCTACACATACTTGTCTAGTGCAAATATCATTCAAGATAATCCAAACACCATACTTAAAAATATGCTATCAGATCAGATTTATGCTTTAGTTGGCACTAATGGTGCTATAGATTTAGCCATTTTTTCTTTTATGATTTATCACCATTGTTTGCTTCATAAAAAAGAATCATCTGGAGAAATTGTTGGAAAACTGAGCAGCATTAGAACAATATCTGTAAAAATATCAAATATGGAAACAGACATGACAAAACAAGAAGTCTTCCAAAGGATCTTTGTACTCAGAAGGTATTCCAGCCAAAAATTCCAGATGTGCTAAAAGATGTCTATGAACAGCTAGTGATTGATTCAGAGAAAATCAAACAGATGGAAGTAGTATTCTGAAATTGTGTACAGTAAAGATGTCAACATTCAAGACTCCTTAGAATCTTTGTGCCATATGTGTGACTATACAGCCGTGATGGCGAACCTATGGCATGTGTGCCACAGATGGCACACAGAGCCATTTGTGTCGGCACACGAGCTGCAGGCAAACTTACCTCACTGCAGATGTGCGCACCTCCCAGCTGATATTTGGCCAGTTTGAGGCCTTTTTCAGCCACCCAAAGGTTTGAGAAAGGCTTCTGCAGGCTTCTGCAAGCTTTGTAGACCAAAAAAACTGGCCAAAAATCAGCTGAGGCACAGTGCAGGTAAGGGGGCAGAGGGGGGTGGGGGGTGGATTGTGTGTGCATTTGTAGGGGGCATGGGCGTGCATTGCCTTCTGGGTGCAAGCGTGCAAGCACGTGCACTATTTTTGGCACAGGAGCCCAAACAGGTTAGCCACCACCGCTATACAGCATGTCCTATTTCACAGTGGGCCATTGTCATTTGAATATTTGTTTATCTAAATTATTTTTTGCTGGGGATATTCATTGATGTCCTTAACTTAAAGGAAAATTTAGTGCAAATCTAATTTAAAGATCAAGAAATCCAAAAGGCAAGCAGTGGCCTTCATGTGGCTAATCAAGAGATAGTAAGCTAGTAAGGTTATAGGAAAGCCATATATCATAGCCTGGAAGTCATGGCAACTCAACTTCTTTGCTTGTTGGTTTGAAATGTTTTGCTGCTTATCCAAGTAGCTTCTTCAGATTTTCCAGTTGCTATGACTCAACTTCCAGACAACTTTACCTGAGCGACTGACAATCTTCACTGACACAGAAATCAGTCTTTACCCCATAGAGCAATACAGTGTAAATTTCAATCTATATATCTCAACAAGGATTTATCATCTTAGTTTACAGTGCTTCTGCCTTTCTTTAGGAGACAACTAAGCACACATAGAAACTAACATGTTTTAAGAAACATGAAAGTAGCTTATGTAGACAATCATTTCTATGGAGTTTTGAACTACATCTTATAAATAAAACAAATGTCTGGTTTCTTGGCTTCTGAATCAGGAGAAAGTTAATTAAAACAGCATCTTCCATAGACTCCATAATCATTCTATTATCATATTTCCTAGAAAATTGTACTCCATCCCTTTTTAAAACTTTATCAGAAGATGTTAGAAGACATGTGTAGAGCAATGTCCTTTGTGTGTCAGATTTATCCAGATCAGAAGCATTTACACTGTACTTTTATAAACCTTCAAAATCTGTTGTATCAATGATTTGTGTATCCACAAAAAATTACAACTATTTATCATGAAAAATGATGTGTAGTTATAGACAACTCAGGTGACTGTTTAAGAGAGATAAGAGATCTCCAAAGATTAACAGTCTGGTTGGGTTTCCTTAATATCCTAAGATTTTGTTCGTTAAATTATATAGGTAATTAACTTATTTCCTTGCACGTGTGTTTGTGGCAGTTGTGCTGAAATTCATACATTGCTCTGAAGAGGCCGTGGTGTCTCACGTGGTAAAAGACACTGGGCCTGCGCACCACTGAGGTTGGTGGCTTGATTCCTGTGAGTGAATAAACCACGTAGGGACAAGAAAGGAACCTCCCCCGATCGCCTATCAACGTTCAGGCATCCCACGGGTAAAAATGACACCGCCCAAAACAAAATTTTTCACAGAAGCACCCAGCCACTTTGGTGATCCCTGGCTAACACTAATCATATGCTTTAAAAGAAAAAAAATGCTGTAAAGACTTGTTTCAGTTTGGATCACTAAGCATAATGGAGCTTGTAATCTGAAGGATTCTACAAACGCATCATTTCTTCATCTGCATAACACTGACCACAAAAATATCAAGACAATGTAAAAATTGGCTGAGATTAATGAACTGTGCAAATTGCAGAAATATTGCATATTGTAGGAATATTGTCATAAAGACTGTATTATGCTCTCCCTTACATAGGGATTGCTGGGAGCTTCTTTGCATCAGTATTAGCTCACAGAAAAAAATTTAACAGTTGAGTCATTTCAAATTGACATGTTGATATTCAAGTTCCCACTCATTGGTGCTTTTATTGAATGATGATCTTCAAGGGGTTTAAGTATTGCTCAAGATAGTTTTGAAAGGTGATTTGATGTTGCCTTTTTCTTGCATTATGCCCTGTGGGTTATATGCAATTAGCTTAGATAAAATTATAATTGATTGTGAAAGGCACAAATACACTTTGAAAATTTGAATGAGAAACCACCAGTTTTCTAAAAAAAGAGACAAATTACACAAATCCATCTTGGTTGATTAATGGTTCCTTTAGCAATGGTCAGAGCACGTTGTACTTATTGTACTTATGAGTTGAAGCAAACTGTCATCATTTCTTCAAGTCATTCCAGGCTGAAGGACAGCTCTACCTTTTCCTGGAAAACACAGTTTGGGGCAAAATTTTGAGCAAAAGGTAGATCGCTTGCCTTCCCAAAAGGGGAAGAACATGCTGTATTTTTATAGATACCCAACTGAGCATCAGAGCATGTAAAGGCACAAGACATGAAAATTATGAAAAGATGGATTCCAAAATAGTATAATCACCAAGCATTCCAGTAAACCCAGTGCATTTACAATGTTTGAAGGGAGTAGCATATAGTAGCAGCTCCTGAACTGAATTCTACTTTTCTGATTTTGTGGAGTAGATCAATGATTGGCCAACTATACTATTTCATTTTATTGCTAACATTTCACTTCAAGTGAGGATAGCACAGCTGCTGATAAGTTTATTTGCATCACTCTATCCCAAACTATCTCCAAAATGCTTCCATGACCGAGAACAATGACTGGAACATCCTGTGAAATACTCTTTTGCTCTCTTAAGTATCACATTGCTCCCTTGTCCTACCTACAGAATGCCAAGAGCTTTCAAAAAATGCATTACCATGCAAATATCTTGGGTCCCTTTACTACACATTTATATTGCAGGGTAATCAATAAATTATTATTTCAATATTTATTGGAATCCCAGAATAAGAAAAGAGACAGATTACACAAATCCATCTTGGTTGATTAATGGTTCCTTTAGCAACAGGCATACGTTGATGGAGTGGGCCAGTATGCAGACTATATTACTGAATATTTCAGCTGGGTTGTAAATATAGTATCTGTTTCTCTTAGGGACTGTCACACTGAGTGCAGTATAAAAGGCTATAAATTCCAACAGATTAATTAACTCTTTGGTTACTGGGGCTGTGTGTCACCTACCCTGGCACCTAATAAAAAATCCTTTAATGCCACGACATAAAGAAGGGCCTTTTTGGAAATGAGTTATTAACAGCATTTTGTGAATAGATGGGGAAATTGTAGCCCAGCCATTTAAGTGTCATAAAGTGCAGCAAAGGCTGCTGGAGGCCTCAGAGGGATGCCCAGCAATACCATAACAATCAAATCTGAGATGGAAGAGGGATTGAGCTGTCCACTCAGAATTTTTATATTGTCAAAGAGCAGCGAAGAAGTAATGTGATCAAGAAGTGAATTAACCTTGCGTGTGGAAAGAAAGGGGGATGATCTGATGGAAAAGGCAGTAAAGTAAAAATCATTCTATAACATCGACACAGCAAGTCGGCCATGAGGGGCTTCTAATGTCTGCAGGCTGTCAGAGAAGAGATCCAGTCCTCCATGTACCATAAAACCATTACCTACATCAGGGGACAATTGGCATCCATTCATTCATGCTTTATAAAATGCTTAGGGGATCCTGCTCTTGTACACCAATCACAGATTAATTTACACAAGTGGTTTGTCTTCAAAACCATGTAGGAGGCATTCTATGCATGGCAATTAATTTTCTGTGATGAATCTTAATGTAATGCTCTGGTCTTCATTGTTTGGCATCTCCAGCTCATGTGCAATAGTGCCAATGACACCTAGAAGGCCGTGGTTATGATTACTTGGATAAATTGGTACGTAAGAGTTGGAATGATGCAACAGATGTTCATCCTCAACCTCATAAAGTACTTTTCATTTGGGTGCTTCTGTAAAACAACTGAATGAAATCATTACAACAGTTACATAAACAAACAATAACATAAACATTACATAAACAAACAATAATAAAAATAATCCATTAATTTCCTTTGGGATACAGTCTAAATCAGAATGATCATATGTATGTTTGTTTAGAAATATTGCCTCATATTGTTAATTTCATCTTTTTGTACTATCAATCAATAAAGCTCTCTTTCTACACACACATTTGTTACAACAATTGATCAATCAGTGGACTGTTCAACCTTTTATTATTAAAAATTCATTTGTTCATGTGGCTTTGCTTCATTGTCATGCCATCTCAGCAGTTGTATTGTTATGTTTTCTGAGTCACATAGCTCACCTGGCTTAGACATTTAGCCTTAGATCCTGATCTAATTAAACAAAACTAAAAAAAAGTATCCATCATTTTCATGGCTCATATTTATAATGGGAAAATGGGATAGTGGATAATGGGGAAAAGACCAAGAGGTTCATCCTCTTCTTTATGCCATATTCCCAAGGCAACTATCATCCATTCTGTCTTCCAAAAAGATACAAATTGTAAAATATTCCAACAATCAGACATAATGAATTTAAGACAGTATAGTGCAAAAGCCTTACACTGATTTCTGTGGAACTGCGTATATTTTCTATGAGAAAGCTTTGTAAACAGCCCATTGTACAGAAAAACAAAAACATACAGCTATTCATGCTGTTTTTCATGTTAAAGAAAATTTTAAACCCTCTCTTTTTAAAATTTTCATCCCAGGCCCTATCACTGAATCAGAAAAGAGTATTTCTAGAACAGCCCACATAGGACCTGATCACAGAATCCCCAAAGGACCTCGATTTTATCAGACGACATTGAGTAGGTGTGGAAATTAAAAATGTACAGTACTCGAGCACTGATGTGCTTGTGGGCGTGGACATCAAGGTTGCACCTGCCAGAACCTTCTCAAGGAATCTGTCCTTTCCTGGTCTCACAGATGCAATTCTGCAAAAGATACATATTGAAAGAAAGAGGGGAATACTGTGCATCTGCACCCATTCCAAAGCACCTTTCCATCTTTGGATGAAAGAGCTACACACCCCGAGAAAAACCTTTAAGAAAATGTGTATTATGGATATAGAGCAGTAGCTGAATGGAATGCCCTACTACAGTGCTAATCTTAGAGAAGTTAGATCTAGCTGTCCTTTCTAAGAAGAGCCTATACTATCACCTGAGTTACATTGGGGAAGGAGGAAAGGCAGTTATCTTTATTCTATGTGATGTGGATGTATCCTTAAAAATGTTGTATAGGATCCTGTCTCAATAGAAATGGAAATTTTCATCATTTTTTTTGAGCACAACTAGCTCTGTTGGGTCAAAATGCACAAAATGAGATTTACTATGTAATCTGATATCTTCTACCTCTATTAAGAATAGCCAGAAAGGACATTTATCTAAATTCCTGAGTAAATAGTACTTCCCTCCTACTACCGCCCCCAAGTCAAATAATTAGGAAAGAACTTGTTAGTGAATTCAAAAAGTGTGCAATCTACATTTTCCAAGACTCCACAAAGAATTAATCATTTACAGATAAATGGAGAACTTACACTGAATATATTCTTTTATTCTAGATATGCTGAAATTCTTGCTCAGCTCCTTTCATACCTAATTTCTTAAGGATCAATCTAAAGTTTCATGCACCCACATATCATCCCTTTGTTTCCATCTACACTTTTTCTCGGACTCCAACATTTGTACATATGAACATGCTGAAGCTGTTTACTGTTTTCGCTAATCAGAAAAATCCATTTTGAATGCAATCCACATTTTGATATTGTAATCAAGCAGTGGTAAAGAAAGTCAATTCATCATTCTGCCAATCAAAGAGTAGCATTGGGCAGACGAAGGAGGAGGAGAGACAAGATGGCTGCCTGGGAACTCTTGCCACCCTACGCTTTATAATAGAGAAGCTGAATAAAGAGATTAAAGGCCAGGAATCAAATAAAAAGGCAAAGTAAAAGATAGACAGGCCACCAGAAAAAAAGGAGCATTTATTTCCTTCCCTCAGACCTGGCTTCGGGGAAAATGTTCTTCAAGTCACTTCCCTGAAATAGACCAAAGATTTAGAAGAGACACATGAAGAAGCTCAACAAGGAACCAACAACAAGAAAAGATGAACAGAAACTTTAAACAAGACAAAAAGACAGATCAAACTTTATAGAAAAAAGGACTACAGCTCCATAGAGTGCCAACATAAATATAAACAGAGATCAAAATAGCAAAAATTTAAACACCAGCAATATATATGAGGTATAAAATAATGAAAATACAGTGAAACTGGACTTTGACAAATACAGCATAAGAAACTTACAGAACAGTCAATTAAATAGAAACGTTTTATTTAAAAGTAATTTCTGCATTAGTACAAGGCTTTTGTAATTTACAATTGCTTTTTTATTTGCAGGCTTTCCTTTTGTAAAGTCAAGTCTCCTGCCCTCTTCTCTGCAAGTCACTAAGAGAGATATTTAAAAAAAAAAACAAAGAACCCAACCACCCAAATTTTCAGGGATTTGTCTCAATTAAGTCTGAGTCAATCTGGTTATTGATGGTTCAAAAACAGAACCCACAAGTCATTGCCACCATCTTGACACTTTTGATCCCTCATGGACACTCCTGATCCATACAACCAGTAATTAATTTCTGGCCTTAAAGTGCCCTCGTATATTGTAATTGAAAGAAAAATGAAGCCATGGAGGGAACTTAGGCTTATATCCCAGGGATCATGGGGAGAGTGACTGTCAATACTAGCAAAAATATCATGAGGGGAAGGCATCATGAGGGGAAGGCATTGTAATGTGGTAAGCAGTATCTGGCTGACCTTAACTGCTAATACAGGAACAGACTTGATTAATATTTGGATAAAAAATTATTGGAGAATTCTAGGATTATAAGATAAAGAGAGAAGCTTTTAAAAAATTCCAGAAGGAAGCAGCAATTTCAATTATGTATTTGCCAAGGACACTGCATAGATATGACTATGTAATCAGAAAGAGTCAATACTCTCTATATTTTATGAGTTCTAAAACAATTTTTTTGTCACAAAATATTAGCAAGCTTATAAAAGCTTATTTACTGTGCTGAATTTCTTCTAACTAAACACAAATACTGTATAAATTAACAGACATTTTTGCTTGTTTAGTCATAAAAATAATGCACTGCTTTTGAATGCACTTTTAAATGACTTAATTCCCACCAGTAAAACCTGTTTTCCAACATCAAGAGAGGTGAATAGAATGCATTGACCTAAAATATTGACTAATTCAGCAAGAAGGAAATACTGAAATGTAAAAAAACATAATCAACATTTCTTTAAGACAAAATAAAGGAGGGAGGTGAGTTTTTAAAATCTAGAAATCATATCCTTTATAAGCAATTGTAACATCTTTACAGAAACTAATTTTTTTTCACAAATCAAGATAGCGATCTTGCTTATTTATTTTTCTTTCTCAATCTACTATATAGTATCACCTTTTCTGTTTCCAAATAAGAATTTCCTATTTTGTTCCACAGAAAGTCTTCAAATTACAACCGCAATTGGAACCTAACCAGTCAGTGGGGAAGCTGGAAGGAAGTTGCAACTCTCGGCTTGACAGGCAGGCAGGCAGGCAGGCAGGCAAGTGGCTGTTGCCAGATGGGACACAGAACAAGGGGACAGAGGGAAGGCCAGGTAGGATTGTGTGAGGATTCAAGGGAGTGGTGAGAGGCATGGGTCAAGGTTTGAGGGAGTGCATGAGGGTGAAGCAGAGGCATGGGTTCAGGGAGGGTGCAGGAAAAGCCTCACCCAGATCTGAAAGAATGCACAGGTGGCTGGTACAGGCAGAGTCAGATTGCACAGATGGGGGAAACATATTCCAGCAATTTGCTGCTTTCCCTACTGTCTTCCTCACTGACTTCCTAGGGAAGCTAGCAAGGAAGGTTGCAAAAAGTGATCATGTGATCACAGGAAATAGAACTGGTCAGAAGTGTGAATGAATTGTCATGATCATGTGACCACAGGAATGGTGGGGCGGGTGGAATTCCAAGGAATGGTTGCAACCACTTTCATTTAGTAGGGTCATAACATTGAATGCTCACTGAATGACTGATCGTAGGTCAAGGACCATCTGTATCCCTAATTTGTTAAGGAGAAAATTTAGGGAGCACTTTTGGAAAGATGATTCAAGAAACCTTCTATTGGAAACAGCTTTACTCTCTGAATCAACTTTTTAAAAAAGTAGCTGTAACAGTAGATTTTTTTTAAAATCAGGAATCAAAATGTTAAAAGTTTGCAGCAAAAAAAAAATTAAAATTTTCCTCCCTGTACTCCATATGTTATTTTATGAAAGCAGTATTATATTTTATTTTGATAGTTATTGGAAAACTACCACCATTTGAAAGCTCTAGAAAAAACAGGTGGTTACTAGCATATGTGGAGGGATATATTTCCAGTGGGATAGCGCAGTCTGTATCACTCTGAACACATAACTGATACTGGAATCTTACTGCCTCAAGTTGGAGGCATACAATTCTTATAAAGAATACTTTTAGGAAAAGGTATGAATGAAATTATAATTTTATTCCAGGCTTCTATAATTGCTTTAGTACTAATACATTGGATTATTGTACATTGCTCCTTTTGTTATTGTTGTCTCTAAAGGGATGGCTGTTTTTAGTTTTAATTAATTGTTTTCTATATAGTGATGTTCTGCTGTTATTTTTCACAACATTCTGGGAATTTCTAAGAACAAATACCAGAATACATGTTTGAATAAATGCAAACAAAAATATTTGCCTTGATATATCCCCAAATGTAAATCTCAAAGTTTTGGAGTTTGAAATGAGAGAATTTCCTCTCTTTGGTCTCTATTTATTCATTCATTAAACCATATATTATTTTGAAAGAAGAAATATTTTAGTAATTACAAGGGCAATGTTATTTTTTTGGTGTTTGCTATCTGCTATGGCTTCTATATATTTAACCTATGAGATTCTTTTCCCCCCTCTCATTCAGCAACCAAAAAATAAGTTGGCAGCCTTAGTGAATAAACTGTTAAAAATTAGGAAATTTAAAAATATTCAACTTGATAATCCATGGATGAAAGAATGAAAATAAATGAGATAGATAAACTGTCTCTATTTTACCATGAGAAAGAACATCAGTGAAATGTTATGAATAACTGAGGATGCCCAATTAAATCTTGGCCAATTGATAATGTACAGTTAAGTCAATCAAATGATTAAAACAACATTATTATTGTTTTCCATGAATCAATTTGCCCTCTTGGTGACTTTTTTTTTTCCTACTGAATTTATCTGCTCTAATCTATGGAATCTATCTCTTTGTCTCTCATCCATATACTGTCCAAGTCAAAAACTACTCAGTTGAAGTTATGGATTTCATTTCCTTCAATTTTATGTTCTTTTTTAAAAAATATAATCATAGTTTTGTGTGTAATTTCCCATATTTATATATCTGGAGTCCTAAGTACATACTTTGGGCAGCTCTATAAAACTTTTAAATAAGCTTAGCCAGATCTGCTTTTTTTTTTTGAGGCATGGATCAGCAAACACTTACAGAAAAAAAAATTAATTCTACTTGAAGATTAGTGACAATGCATGAATGTAACTACAAAGGGGAAAGATCCCCTTGCACTGGGGAGAAAAACACTGGATTAATCCAGTTTGTCAACTACAAATGGTTCACCTTGCAAACATTTCTGAAAAACTGGCTCCTCTTCGTTATCTAAATGATAGATATATAAATATAGATATATATCTATATTTATTTATCTATCTATAGATATGTATCTTTGTAGATATAAATGATATATGATAGGTTAGATAAACAGACAGACAGATGGTAGACAGGAGATAGATGGTGGATAGAGGATGGATGGATGGATAGAGATGGATGGATGGATGGATCTAAAAGAGATGCAGAAGCGTATCAAACCATTTTGATTTTCCTATCTGACATCTATAAGCGAAGATCAAGGCAGCAAAGCATGCCGTACATCCGGTGAACTCTAGAATAAATACAGATACCGAACAAAAGTTACACAAGCATTATGAACGAGCGGGACAATCCCTGGAAGCCCGCAGTGCCGGCTGCTGCAGCCGCTGCCACTCCTTTCCCCGCCTCCCGAAACAGAAGGTCGCGCTTCGCGGCCACCGCAAGACCGATCCGCTCCAGTCGCCCAGAAGGGAGGAAGCGAACCAGCTCAAGGCGCCGTAGCGCCGTCTCCCAGCTCCCAGGCCAAGCCGAGCAAGCGCCGAGTCACAGATGTCGGAGGTGGGTAGTTCGATGAGCTCTGCGCTCCCCGCCATTTTGGGCGGCGGAGGGGGGAGCGTAGCGGTGGCGGCGGCCGGAGCTATCCACCTCGGCCCGGCTGCCTCCTCCTCCTCCTCCTCCTCTTCTTCTTCCTCCTCCTCCTCCTCCTCCCCCCCTTTGCCTGANTTCTTCCTCCTCCTCCTCCTCCTCCCCCCCTTTGCCTGACTGTGGCCAAACCGTCTCTCCGGACTCAGGTACTTCCGCCTCGTCTCCCCGGCTCGATCATAGGGAGGGATAGAGGAGGGTGAGGCTGGGCAACGCCCGGCAAGGAGGCTTCTTCTCCTAACCCGGTCCGTGGTGACAGATCTTCCCTTGACCAGGGTGCATTTCCCTTCTCCTTTTCTCCCGTTTGGCTCGTCCAAGCTGAGTTGAAGCGTTATTCACTCTTCATTTTCCCTCTTGTTCTCTCTGGGTTGATTGCGTTCCGAATCCCGCGTCCCGTTGCAGCAACCTATTAACAGAATAACAGAAGAGTTGGAAGGGACCTTGTAGGTCATCTAGTCCAGCCCGCCGCCCCCCCCCGCCCAAGCAGGAGACCCTACACCGTTGTGAAAGTGGTCCCACCGTTTCAACTGACAAGAGGATGGAAGGGGTTATCAAAGGCAGCTTTCACACTTAAGTTTTAAGAATGCAACCAGGTGCCCAGCTTGTCACTCACGTTGCTTTTACCAGGTGGGGCAAGTCAAAGAGGGGTTTCTTTTTTTGGGGGGGGGGGGGTNCAAAGAGGGGTTTCTTTTTTGGGGGGGGGGCGGTTCTCCCAAAATCGCTGCATCTGGAAAGCAAGGGAAGGAAGAAGACTGCTATCGGTTAAGGGCTGCTTTAAGCCACCCGTGGCAGGGTGGATGGTGGGGCAAACTACTCAGGGTTGCTTATTGGCAGCTCTTACAGTTGAACTCCTAAAATACAGATCGTCCTCGACTTGCAGCCGCGATTGAGCCCAATGTTTATCTTGTGAAGTGAGAAATGTGTGAAGTGATTTTTGCCCCATTTTACAACTTTTCTTGTCACATTTGTTAAGTGGATCACTGCTGTTGTTAAGCTAGTAACACGGTTGTTAAGTGAATCCGGCTTCCCCATCGACTTTGCTTGTCAGAAGGTTGCAAAAAGGGATCACATGACCCCAGGACACTGCAACCATCATAAATTTGAACCAGTTGTCAAGCATCCAACCCGTACCCAGTCAACACACTTGTAACTATATATAACTATATACAGATATAACTATATATCTGACAGATATTTTATTTGCTGTTTTTGTTATAAAAATAAAAAACTTTAAAAAAAAACCAGCATCCAAACCTAAAGCATGTGACCACAGAGGTGCTGCAACAGTCATAAGTGTCAAAAAAGGTCATGAACCACTTTTTTCAGTGATGTTATAACTGTCAGCAGTCACTAAATGAACTGTTGTAAGTCGAGGACTACCAATAACTAGTATAGTGGGAAAATCAAGTTAGATGTTAGTTGGAGAGGAAAGTGACATGAATAGAACTGAATAGTTGCCTCACCTTTTGTCAGTGAACAAGCATAACTGTTCTGATGTGCTCATGAGTACTTTGATTTACTTTACTGATATAAGACATGATCTTTCAGAAGCTCTGATTAAACATTACTATTTGTTCTCCACTCATATTCTCCTATTTCGGTTTTTCGCAGTCAGGTTTTTCACGGGAGGAGGGACACATTTCCCTTCACCTTTGAGGAACTCTCAAAACAACATGAACCTTTTTGATATGACAAACATTCAGAGATTGTAAAGAAGATCCTAAAACAAGCTTAATATAGTCTTTACTTATTTATAAAAGTTATAAGATAAACAGCTTTACTCCATAAGCTTTAAACCCGTGATGGTGAACCTATGCCATTTCTGCCAGCATGCGAGCCGTCGCCCGGAACAGATCAACTGCACATGCATGTGCACACCCTCTGCCAGCCAGCTGATTATTGGATATCTGCCGTGCATGTGCAGGGGAGATGCGTGCACCTGCGCAGGGGGCAGGGCACAGGGGGTCACGCATGCACGTGCAGGGAGGTGGGGGGGACCCGCGCGCATTGCATTATGGCTACAGGTGCAATCACGCACTTTCAGCATGCGATGACGAAAAGGTTAGCCATCACTGCTCTGGACAGTGTGTAAAATAAGTTAGAATTAGAACAGCAATGTTGTTAATAAAATAAATGAAACAATAAACAGTAACAGAATTGTATTTCCATTTTAGTCCAGTTCTTTATGTAGGTGCTTAATCTTCAAAGAAATGTTCCATTCTCATCATCACACTATCTGTTGCAGACATATTTGACACATAACAAATTTTAAAGGCAATCTCTTTTATCAAAAGTTTGTCTTTTCTATATTAATAAACTTTTAGAACAGTAATAAACAACATATATTCTCTCCCCAAACAACCTGTAAATTGATAAGATATAAACATCCCAAGAAATTTAAATGTAATACGTATTCATTTGTTTTCATTTGAATTTCCAATTTGCCTGCATTTTAGTTTTGGTTGCTATAAGTTTTTGTAGGTGAAAGATGGAAATAAAAGTTATGATTAAAATAGGCTAATCTAGATTTTCATGTGCCTTTTAATCTTATGGCCCCCAAAACAAATTCTATTTTACATAACATTGTTCAGAAAAAGATCACTTCATAAGTGTTGGAGAGGGGAATGTCAAATAATATCACGACTTATATCGTAGGGTCAAATATGGTGAAGTTATATAATTATTATTTGACATCATAACACTTGTCATTGTTACATTATTACATCATCTGGCTTGTGAATGCTGACTCATCCGTTCAATTTTTGTTTTTCCCATGGTTTTTAAAGACAGGAAATCCATATTTTTAGTACAAAAGGTTTGAAACAGTATTTTGAAAAACAATTTAAGTACCTTTCAGTGGTTCAATGCTTGCTGCATTTGTTAGGAAGTAAGCTTAATTGAGTTATGTAAGAAGTTTTTCCAAGACATTACATTTAGGATTGCAATTTGTTGAATTATTTTTTAAAAATATGTTAAGTGTATATTCAACTGCAAGTATTCATTTACAAGTGTATGCTGATGGACAAATAGAGGATAAAGGTAATTGAATTAATAAATTTGAAATTGCAGTTAGGCTTAGTGTATCTATTTTTATTTGTGGTTTAGAATGTGCATTTTGAATTTATTAAAAATCCAGCAGATATAAAACTAGTGACAAGATTTTTACATTCTACCTTTCACATTAAGAAAAAACTGGTTACGTGCTTATCCTTCTCCTTGTCCAATTGCAAATCTGGATTTAAATCTATGTAGCTATGATTTGAACTCAGGTTTGATTAAAGAGAAATATCACACTTTTCTACTTGTCACACACTCACCTGTTGTGGACAAGGATGCTTCCAGGATTCATCATCATTAGATGCTGGGGGTGCTCAAAGTTGTCTCATCTGAAAATTACCTGTAAATTCTGTTCTGTTGCTAAGAAAAGAAGTAGGAATCCTGTTACAACACAAAGTTGCAAAATAATGTTCTTCCTTTAATTAGCAATAGCAGTTGACTGATATATATATATAATTACATATTTAAATTTAGAAGAATGACTATTAAGGAAAACTTTCCTCCAGTAAATGTATGCTAACAAATATAGCCTGTTAATAGAAGTTGATACCATAGTAGAAACTTGCTAACAGACTAAACAAATATTTGCTATTATATCCAGGCAAATATAAATTATTTCCTAGCACCCTGTTAACTGAATTGCTAATAAGAACATTTTTAGGCAGCTTTTGGCTAAAAAGTATATTTTGTCTGAAAGAACAAGTGAAGGAAATAAGAGGTGGCAGGGAATTAAGTTATCAATTCCATGTCAAATGTTTGAAACTGTGTTTGATTGATGTATAGTTAGGTATTTTAGTAATTGTTATTGTTTTGTTTCATTTGCATAGTATATCTTATTTATCTCTTTTGCCTTGAGAGCAATCAAATACTTGCAAATCAGTTTCCCAGAGGCATAAAATACAGTAACACTTAAATAACTCTTTGGTAAATTAGACTGAATTATGTATTCAATTTTAGATTTAAAAAATGAGGATATTATGATTAATTGGAGATAATTTATATCCATAGCATAGGAGACCTTGTTCACATGTCATTCTAACCTGGGATAGACAATCTACAGTTCTTGAGCAACTTTCATGTAATCTCTCAAACTCCTCTGGCTACAACTAAAATTAGATAGGAAATACATAAAAATATATTGAATTATAATTTAAAAATGTAGTATAAATTAGGAATCATGAAAAGTAGCTAAAATGTCACATCTGATAATATTTCAGCAGTGCACCTCAAACCTCTTGTTCTTAGTTCATATTTCACAAGGTTTTGACTGGAAATGCCAGATGTGTTGTGCTGCTGGCCCCCAATATAAGACTTGAAATAAATTTAATCTGGCTTAAAGTTACCCTTCCCAAAGCCCCCCCAAAATCCCAAAGATATATAATTCACCCACTTTGTACTGTCCTGCCATGTGTAGCACTTTTCCCCTTCCCCCACCCAAAATAATCTATATTTTGGTTACCAAAAGGTTGCCAATTTTACACCAAAGGTTGCCTATTTTTGCCTTTCATACCACACAATAAGTTTTACTTTTTAAAATAATTTAATTTTATTAAAAGTTTTACACATAAGAGAAAAACTAATGAAAACTAATAAAAGATAAGAAAGCAAAGGAAGGAACAAAAAGAAAGAAAAAAAGAAAAGAAAGAGAGAGAGTCCTTCTCTGAGGAAGATGGATGGTTCAGA
Source organism: Laticauda laticaudata (assembly GCA_004320025.1). Lineage (NCBI taxonomy): Eukaryota > Metazoa > Chordata > Lepidosauria > Squamata > Elapidae > Laticauda > Laticauda laticaudata. The sequence continues at coordinate 23,050 of BHFT01040198.1, forward strand.
AATGTGAAAAATAAATATATTAAATGAATTTAGTATTTAAATTTTATTATATCTAATAATTATACTTAATATTTATTAAATAAATGCAGAAAATAATAAAGATAGATATGCTTCTTATTTCTTCCCCAGCAAATAAAAGTATAATTACAATGTTGCTTCCTTCTATAAAATTACAAAAAAATAGCTCGCAATTTTCTATTCTCCAATTTTTTTCTAATAATCAAAACCACAAATTATGAGTGCATTTTTTTTCTATATCATGCAAAATGTCTATAAGGGATTTCTAGTCAGCCACTAAAACAAAGGGTTTTTTTTCTTTAATCAAAGAGTTTTTGCAAGTTCTCTCATCTTCACCAGCCATTCCTCTGTTGTGGGTAATGTTGAACCTTTCCGTTTTTGAACAAAGAACACTCTTACTGCAGTTACATATAATAATATTTTTTTCTAGTTATCTATCCATCTATCTATCTATTCTCCCCTCCCAAAAGTTTCTTTGTTATACTTTCACTTTTAAAATCTTCTGGATTAATATATGTTTGTATCCAATTTTTTTAGCTTTTTGCATGTCTGTTAAACATACGTTTCTACATGTTTTTCACATTTTCAGCAAATTTTCAGAGTACATTTATATGTTCTAAACAATTTATCTGGTTATCTATGCCAACAAAACATTATTTTATAAAAATTCTCCTTAGGTCTACTCTGGAACATAAAGTGAATTTTAATCCTTTCAACCATATACTTTGCCATTGAACCATTTGTCGTGTGTTTACCCCATTTTAATCCTGCATTCGTTCATTTTTGTTCTTCTCTCTCATATATCAACAATTTTTTACACAATTCAGCAATACCATGATCTTCATTAGTAGATAATTTTATCTCAAACTCTGCTCAAAACCATAAAATTTAACCTAATCGGAAGCTTCTTCATTCTATTTATTTTTAAGCTTTGTGCATTTTTGTCATTTTCCTTTTGTCTTTTTTTATTTCTTTTTTCTTCATGCTGTATTAGTTTGTGTTAGTTTTTATTTTCTATAATAAAATGTATACAAAAAACAATTTACATAACTACTGAATTTTTTAAAATTGCCTCAAGAGACTCTGAGTGAAACAAATTACAACTAAATGTCATAATGAATACATAAGGTGGTCCCTTAACTCTGCTATGATTAAATTTAACCTTATTTGTTTCAGCTTGCAACCAAACACGACTTTTAACTACCGAATGCAGAAGACTAGGAAACATGGATATGAAATTCAATTCCTCTCGGAAATATGTTTCTATCAGCATACCATCAAAATCCCAAGCCATGTCACCACACATCAAATCAGTAGATGATATCATTGTCCTCGGAATTAATCTCAGCAAATTTAACAAACCTACGCAGTTTTTTATTTGTGTTTTGGGAGTCTTCCTGTTTTTTCTTATTTATGGATATTTGCAGGTATGTATTCTCATTCTTTGTGTGTTGCCAGAAAACAATTTTTGTGGCTTATAGCAATTTTGATGCAGCTACAAGCTTTTTAAAATAAGAAATAAAATCTATTCTTATCAAGATAAATAGGTTTGATAAATAGGCACATTTGAAGAAAAGTGGGAATGCCCACTCATTAATGGGCTTTCTTAAAAGTTTTGCAAGGTTCAGAATCCATTGAAAAATTTTAGGTAGACATTAGTATAATTAGTATTAGAAATTCAACTGCGCATTAAGGTAAATAAATTATTAGGGAATTAGCAAGAATTTAAATTTTATGATGATCTAAAGAATTATTACATATTTAATAATATACCTGAATATCTAAAATATAAACCTGGAAAATACATGTTTTGCAAATGCAAATTTTCATTAATAATATTATTTTCTGAAATGTAATTTATTATATAATCCATATGGCACCTTGAAAATTGTGGAGAAGAAAAATATAAATAAAATAGCTAATAGTTATCATAAAACTAACATTTAGATTTAGTAAAAGCATTATTTGTTCTGAGGTGAAACTTCGGGCTATGCAGTTATGGATCCTATAAACATGCAGTAAAAAAAGTTTTTTACAAAAACAAAACTAAATGTCAAGAAAAAAAGACTTTAAGTTTTCTCCCTGCTTTGCTAGTATCTAACTGTTGTGATTTTTTTTTAAATGAAATAGTATTCAAGGGAGTTGTCATCTGAAAGCAGAAGTGTCAATTTGAAGTGAACATACAATCATAATGTATGTTCACTTCATGATGTATAAAGTCATAGTATATGTTTTGAATGGGATCTTTGGGTTATCTAGTCCCATTCATACAATTTTTCACATAAGAGGAAAGACAGATTGTCCACGTATACGTGCAAAATAAGGCAAACCAGAAATATATATCTGAATAATGGACAGATAGTAGAAACAACAAATGTAAGTTATGGTTTCTGCTGGGGAATTTCTTCAGAATCAATGGATAAAAGTAGTCTGAGATACCATGTAAAGAGAATAATGAAAGAGTATATGATTCAAGAATTTTACTGAGTGACTAAATGATCCCTGAGTGGTCACACATACCGTTCCCATTTGAAAACCACCACCAAGGAGTGTACCACTATTCTGAGAATACTGTTCCATTGGTTAGTGCACATTCCTGTTAGGAAGTTCCTTCTAAGCTTGAGTCTAAATCACTTTTCTTTTCATTTCAACCATTAGTCCTTGTCCTGCCCTCATTTTTGGCCCACTCTTGCACATTTTAGAGATGTGTCTATTTTAGCCTTAACTTTTGTAAACTAAAATATCTTTCACCGTTCTTTGTAAGGCTTGGTTTCTAGACTCTTGTTCTTTTGAATGAAATCTAGATTCATTATGTCTTTATCTAAAAGGCAATTTTCCAAATGCCATCTAACTATTGCAGAGTACAATGGAATTTTATCTCCTGTTATATGAACATAAGGTTTTTGTGGTATAACCCAAGATTTCTTAGATCTGTTTAACTGCTGCAGAACCATGCCTACTCATACTAAGTAATCCTTTGCAGTGGTAATTAACACCAGTTTGTTACCAGTTATGCCCGAGACCCTTCCTGCATATACTGTATCTCAGCCAAGTACCCCAATATTGTATTTAGGCATTTGATTGAATCATATTTTTCAAAGAAGACACATATAATTTTAAGACTTCAGTCCTGATGAACATGACAGTGACTAAATTCCATATTGCCAGCAACAATATTGATGCAAGAGAAGGACTTCAATCTCCATTCTGTGGATTAATTTCCATCTTCTGCACTAAAAAAAATACGATCAATTGGAATTTAAATTTCAATAGAAATGGCTTTGTATTTGGATGAACCAGCAACAAAATGCATTTTGAGCATGTTATGAAAGTTATATAGCACGCATTGGAGCAATTTATTCCAGTTTCACATAGTCATTTATGAAGTTTGAACTAGATTTGAGCAGCTCAGTGAAATGAATGTGCAGCTGCAGTAAAATCAGCAAATATTATGCAAAAGTTTTGGAAATAAAACAGCAATAAAATGCAGCTGTTCTGAATAATACTAAAGCAGGATTCTTTAATTTTTTGTTGGATATGCAACAATGGCTTGCTTTCTATATTATGCTAAATCATAATGAGTGAGTTTGAACAAAAATAGCACAGTGTACAAACTTGGCTACAATTAACCTTTCATGTAAGCAACATTCCCATGTTTGCTTGCTTTTGGAATAATTTGTGCCTTGCACTTGTAGCTGGCTCAGGACTAGTATAGGAAGCAAGTCAAATGACTACTAACTGCAACTGGGATTCAGCATAATGTGCAATCAGTAGCTGATGAAACATGAGTTTATTTCTCTAAAATAAACCATGATTTATTCACTGATTCATTTGTGCATCATCCTAAATCAGAGATCAACAAACCACTTCATTATAATGTGAGAAGGCAAATGGTTTCAAAAGGTAATTGGTTGATATATAATAGCTAAATGGGACATATGGGGGGGCATTTTTAAAAAATATGTCTTTAATTTATACCAATATTAATACTTGTATTATACATATTGATGTTCAACTATTAAGTACATTAATCCAAAGTCATTTGAAAGTTAATCAGTTCTACATAGCTATTGATGTAACAATGCCATTGATTATACCTGATAAAGAAAACAAACAATATAAAAAAATTTCATCCAAAATTAAATTGAAAGCTGATATTACAACTCATATAATATGACTACATATCATATTTTGCAATAAGTTTCTGTCTCCTTTCTGTCTAGGAATTGATATTTTCAGTAGAAGGCTTTAAATCTTTTGGCTGGTATCTTACATTAGTACAATTTGGGTTTTATTCCATTTTTGGACTTATAGAACTACAGCTTATTCAAGACAAGAGGAGAAGGTATGAGGTTATTTTTATAGCCTTAAAATTTGATTCTTCAAAGCTTGATTCTTATATGTAGTTTTACAAAGTGGACAAAATTTATACAAAAATTTAGCTCCGGTTTGTAAAATAAAGAAAACTAGAGAGACAAGTCAGGACAATACTCTTCAGAAAACTACATGTTAATTTATGAAACTGTCTGCAAATGATGAGTTTTCAGAACACGAGTGACTTTTAAATGTAAATTTTCCCCCACTCCATTTTAAAATGGAAAATACTTATATATATATAAATGCAATTTTTGTATCCCCATACCAATTAGTTCAAAAGTACAGTTAATAAAATGCTTTTTCAGCAGCACGCATAACTTTCCCATTTAATCTACAAATAAAAGGAAAGCTGTATTTTGTTGGCTTAAATAGAGCGTTTCTACACATAAAACATATTAAATAAGATAACTTTAGAACTTTCAAAAGAATTTTTTAATTGACTTAGCATACAGTGAAAATGCTTCTTAAAATCTGGAACCCAGTGAACTGTGTGGCTTCCGTGCATCAAGTAGACTAGTAGAGCAACCTCTTTCTGGACTATAGCATACAAGTAATCTTCGCTAAACAACCATTTTACAACTGTTGAACACCTCGGCCATCATAAATGGTGCTCCCCATGTAATAAGCTTTACAACCCATCACAGTGTACTGCAGTCATGTGATTACGATTCACAGTGGCTTTTTGGCAGTTTCCAGCAAAAAATGCCCATTCAATTGAATGGTTTTACTTAACAACCACAGCATTTGCTTAACAATAGTGATGGTCACATAATGACTGCCACAGAAAAGGCCAGGGTATTATTTCCGACCATGTGGGTATCTCAATTTATGACTGTTACAATTTATGACTGTAATTCTCTGGCTACAAGTCAAGGACTACCTGTATTCATTCTACATGTGAACATGAAGAACTGCAAAAGAAAGCATGTCTGCTCAGCCATTGGACTTTTATTCCATATTTTTATCAATGAAATGCCCTCAAAGCAGCTGCGGAATTCATGAGACAGATTTTATATCAGGCATTTTTATGGGAAATCAAAGGGTGAAATTGTCAGCACAATTGTTTAAGAATTATCCTATTGATTAATTTAGAAATGGGACAATCATTGCTATTGAGACCACATTCTTTCCTTTCACTTTGTTAGTGAGGGACAAAGCATAAAGGCAATACAAGTTCTTTTACAAAAAGAAAAAAAAATTATTGAAATTGTAATAATAAGACAGAGGCTTTGCCTTGAAAAGTTAAACATATTCTGACTTACGTTTAATCGAATTCAGATTTCAGCATTTATATATATCAAGCTTTGCGGAAAAAGCCACCAACTTCATTAATAATTTTTACTTACCAAAGTAATTAAACCTCTCTATAGTGTTGCCATTTGTTCCCAACATTAGAGCTTCATTTATATTTTCCAGGATCCCAGGCAAAACCTACATGATAATAGCTTTTCTAACAGTTGGGACTATGGGTTTATCAAATACCTCTTTGGGATATCTGAATTATCCTACACAAGTAATCTTCAAGTGCTGTAAACTGATCCCAGTTATGATAGGAGGAATCTTTATACAAGGTATGGCTTATTCGTGCTATTGATTGCTATTCATTTCAGAAAAATAACCTTGTAAAGACCCAGTATTTGTTTTTCCTGCCTCCCTCCCCCCGCCCCATCCTCCATAAAAAAATCAAGAAGACTTCAATTTAGGCCAAAAGAAAATATGCATGAAAACAAAATCAAAAACGCCTCAAATCCACTTAGGTTCACCAAGGAACTTTTATATATGTTGCACACTATTACTAGCAAGAATTGCAGACTATTTTCTGCTGTCTTAGGCTGTTAAGATAAATTTAAGATATGATTGATAAGCTATTTGAAACTGCCTTATAAAAATATCTTACTTGCTTTAGCCTGCCTAAAATATAGAGAGAATATATGTAAAGTACAAATACTTTGTTAAGTGATTTAAGTTAATTTAAAATCCCATCACTCCTACATATATGAACATCCAAAGTATGTTGTGAAATACAAGAAAAGCATGTTCTTTCTCTTCTTCAGTAATCTCAGAGCACATCACTAAGTTCCTAGCCCTTTTGTGTACTTGTTGATCGTGCCACTTATAAGCCACTTCAGTGATAGTTATATAGTTGATTGATTATAACGATGAGGAGGACAAAGTAGAACATTTATGCATCATTTGAGACAAGCACAAAAGAATAATATCTCCTATTGATAAAATCCATTAAGTATATTTTTTCCCTTTTTTCTTCACTATATTAACATATAGAAAGAAAGCTGATGTATTTTTGTGGAACTTTTTATCAGTGGAAAATTGCAAAAACTTCCTTTGAACTCCATTCTTAAGAATGTTTTTAAGCAGCTATTTTTGCTTCTGAAATTTGCAGTAAAGTTATTTAGCTGGATTAACCATGGAACAATAATAGGTGAATTAAGTGACAATTAATTAACAATTAAATCTGAAGTCAAATGTTAAAATGATTTGAAGTCTGAAATCTTCTTTACTACTTAAATTGCAAATTTCAGACTTAATGTGTTTTTCAGATACATAAAACAGATCAAAATGTGATGATATGTACCCGGGGTGAGATTCAAATTTTTTAACAACCGGTTCTGTGGACATGGCTTAGTTGGTGGGTATGGCTTGGTGGTCATGTGACTGGCTGGGTGTGGTCAAGTCAACATCACTCCCATCAAGGCACGCATCTCCTCGCCTGGCCTCTCATGACTATGGGGATGCTACAACAGTTATAAGTGTGAAAAATGGTCATAAGTCACTTTTTTCAGTGCCATTGTAACGTTGAATGATCACTCCACACAAGCAAAGTACCAGCAAAGGAGGGGAAAAAACTCCAGAGAAGTTCCAGAGATAGGAAGTCTAGTCCTACCAAGAATGTAATAAGAATTAATGGAAAGGCAGTTTTTGTAAGCAGCACCAGAATATTTCCTTCCTGCTTTCCTTACAGGATTAGGCCAGAACTGCTCCGAATGTTAACAACCGGTTCTAGCGAATAGGTGTGAACCTGTAGAATCCCACCCCTGAGTACCATTTTAAGCATGTTTATGATAGAAGGGTTTAAATGGCATGTAAATGGCATCATAAGCCAGGCAGAGAATGCACATAAGCCCTCTGTTGTGATATTGTGTCAGGATGTTGACAAAAAAAGGAGTGCTTCATGTGTGACTTTAATGATATGGTGAGTGCTTCGGCTTTGCTCCATCTCACAGCAGTATAGATAAATATATGTAATAACAAAACAGTATGGAAAGTAAGGTGTAACACACAGAAGAGAGCTGTACCAGTTTGCAAAACAAGTGTTCTTGTCATTATATATAAATATACCATATTACTGCAAAAGATTTTGAAAATGTATATGATAACAAATGAATGTGTTTTTAAATGCCACAAAATTCACTGTTCTTTTTACTGTGTAAGTATAATATATGGCTCTTTCCTTGATAACTACTGCACTGTATGTATGTAAGTATGTATGTATGTAGAGGGAGGGAGGGAATATTGTGCAGTGTGAAAATAGCCCACATAAAAAGAAGAATATTAATAATATAGCATCATGAATGGGCTAAAACTAGTCTGACTGAGATAGTATCAACATTTCTTCTTCTCCTCCCACCCCCTTTTTTTTTAACAATACAGGGAAACGTTACAATATTGTAGATGTTTCTGCTGCAATATGTATGAGCTTGGGCTTAATATGGTTTACTCTAGCTGATAGCACAGTTGCACCAAATTTCAATTTGACAGGTAACTTATGTTTTGGAACTTTATTCTTTTTTAAACTTGAAAATACATGATGTTTACATAAGTGAACATATAGATAAAGTGAAACCATTGACTTGTTGAATTCAGACTCTTCTGCTTGAATTTCTATAGGGACATGGAAAATTACACAAAATAGAGACACTTAGTTATTGAAATCTAGTTATCTTGATTTTGACCCAGGATATATTCCAGGTAGCACACACACACATACACACATCTATCCTGCATCATACAACAGTGTCACTTTAAAATTGAGGGCATAATTGGAAAGCCTGAACTACACACAATTTAAATATTAAATTTTGGATATCATATCCTGTTTGATTAACTCGGTATTTGTATTTAAACGTTTACATGCATTCAGAAAGTATTCAGACCCCCTTCACTTTTATCAGTTTTGTTATGCTGCAGCCTGATTCTACAGTTGTGGGGAAAGATTCTCATTAATCTACGCTCAGTATCCCATAATGACAAAGTGAAAACAGAATTTTAGAAATGTCTATGAATTTATTACAAAGAAAAAACTGAAATATCACAATTTCACGCTAAACAGAAACTAATTTCCTATTTTTTTTAAAGTTTTTGCTAGGTCTCCAACCAATTCATAATCAGCTACTTCGAAATCTTTCAGTCTTAGTATAATTTTCTTCTTCCTCCCACACAATCAAGAAGAAAGTGTATAAATGCTATATATTTCTGACAAATGAATATTGATCTATGTGATTGAAATGTCAGATTTGCTTATTTTTACAAACTTTTTATATTCTATACATTTTCATAAATACGTATATTTTTTAACGTAATGTTGTGTATTGTCTATTCTTTAAATATATTTTTCTTACACTTGTTTTTATTTTTCTGGTTATTTGAAGGAGTGGTCCTTATATCCCTTGCCCTCTGCGCAGATGCAGTAATAGGAAATGTGCAGGAAAAAGCAATGAAGTTGCATAGTGGCTCAAATTCTGAAATGGTAAATCCTCATATATTTTTTTCTAATGTCATTTAATTGATTGAAAAATATAGGGTTGAACTGTAAGTTTTTTGTTTGAAATCATGTTCTTAAAAATTCAGAATTAGGCAGGATATTGCTAGTTATATGGTTTATATTCTGTTGCTCTGATCTAAAAAAATAATAAAATAATCTTTTCTTAGAAGATTTTAAAATATTTTTCTTAAAAATGCATCAGACAGCTTTTCAAACATTAAGCTAATCCAAACAGATTATGTATATTGATAGTATGATGTGCATTCATAAGCCTCTTTTTACTATCCTTCAGTTAGAAAGAAGGCTGCCACTACAGAGTTTTTAACATTTACTACATTAAATGTAGCAATAGCTCTCTATAGCTGACATAGATTGATATATCGGAGTGCTATTTTTAAATCTGTTTTCTTTTAAATATGGTAAACAGAAAAAAAGAACCTGTTTTAAACATTCAAGATGTCTCAAGATGTTTAATCATTGACAGCAGTCACTAATAATTATAATTTAGCCAGATTGTAGTGTTAAATGTTTATTTGTAAATAGTACAGAAGCATAAGGTCCACTGATCACATTAGCACAGCTTAAGGCTAGGTCCCACTGGCCGACGGATGCAAAACGTATGCATAAAGGACACAGCGGACGAGCAAAATTTTTTGCGGCGTGCTCCATCCAGTTTTCTGCCATCTCTCCCAAAAGTGTGAAAATTTTCATAAACAGAACGGAAAAGAACGGACGGGTAGTACATAGTGGGGTGTTAATGGATGTTCATAGAAAGCCTAGCAAGATGACAGTGGATGGAAGCGGATGACATATCGAAGGCTTACGGGGGAGAATTGCGAAGTGGACGCATAGCGGAAGGGGGATGCATAGCGGATGACGCGGATGCATCACGGACGCCTATAGAAAGCAAGCGGATGCTGCGAGATGTATATCGCGATGCAAACCGTTCACTGTGCATGCGGGGAGTATGAATTGCTGTCAGCTCCGCGGATGTAAAAGGATGCAGTTTGCACGCACTCAGCATTCAGAGGAAAGACGTGCTGCACATACATCTTCAAAAACACCATGGTTTCGTCAGTCAGGGAAGAAGAGGAAGCCAGTGCCTACTCGTGCAAGCCCTGGCAAGAATACAGACAGAAACCAGCATCCACCCCCTGCACTGACTGAAGCTGTTGGTGCTGCTGCTGGTGGTGGTGTGCTGCTGTTGCTACTGCTACTGCTGCTGCTGCTACTGCTGCTGTGGTGGACCACCCCAGGCCCTCAAAGCCCTGCTGCTGAAGGCCCTTCTGCTCAAGCCCCTGAAGGCCCTGCTGGAAGCCCCTGCCAGAGGGAGGAAGAGGCAAGGGAAGGAGAAGGGAGAGAGGAAACAGTACACCGTTTCTGAGGAGCATGAGGAGGAAGTGCTGTAATGGCTGAGGAGAACGAGTACCTCTGGAGAAAGGGCCACAGACTCTTATCGCAACACCAAGAAGAAACAGGCAGCTTGGAGAGACAGAGCAGAGAGCTGGCTACACTGCAGATGTACTCCTGGGATGGTGGAAGCACATGCACACCTGGTATGGCAAGCTGACATCCCAGGTACTTGATGAAGGACCTCTCAACCTCATGGGACTGAGTCAGCTCTCTGAGAGCTTCCTGAACACACCATCCCTGTTGTACTCTCGGGCCAAAAACCCCAATGGCGCCTTCAGACAGCACTCAAGCACAGCCACTCCACAGTCCCTGGCCGCTAACAGCTGAGACCAGGACATGACTCAGAGTGACTGAGAATAGTGCCAGAGACTGAGTTGTTACGTTCACTTTATCTTTGCTTAAGACACTTTACTTGCTCCCATTTTGCTTTTTTTATATAAAGTCATAAAGTTTATCTAAGAAAGTTAATAAAGTGTATGTTTGCCTGAGACACTTGGTTCATTTTTTTTACTTAATAAAATGTTGGTGAAAACCCTGAACAAATGGTTAAGCCTTTGCAATGCTTGTGGATAGATAAGGATAGTTGTGGGATAGAAAAACCCCAGTGCAAGCATAGTCGGGACTGTAAATGGTCACCCCATATGCCACACATATGGACCTTATTATCTCAATACAATTTATTTCATTGATTCAAACACATTTCAAATAAAAAAAGCTCTTTATTAATATCCCTATTCATTGTAGGACCACTCAACATACATGGCACAATCTCATCAGTGTTATTGGAGACAGGCTTAAGAAAGCATCCATTAAGCATCTAATTCATCCTGTCTGGGCCACTCCACTTGTCCAGCTGGGAGTTGCACCAGTGTCGTCAGAGGTTGCGCTGCTTTTTCCCTTCACAGGAGGCCTCTGTTGGGCCTGTGCACATCCACAGTGTCTATCAGTTTCGCCCTTCCTCCATTCTCACCAGGCTCCCATTCCCATTGCCTTGTTGGATGGTCACGAAGCTGTTCTTTCTGCAAAACTGCGGTAGCAGGCGTGCGCATGAGATTGATGAAGAATGCAGCAAGCTTCCACGATGGCTCCTCCAGTCTCGTGGGGTGATGCCTTTTCCATGGCGTGGTGAAAGTACCTGCGAAACCTGTTTGGCCAGGAGCCAAAGGCGTTCTCCACCACGCGTCTTGCCCTGGACAGCCGTAGTTGAAGATCCTCTCTTCACAGTGAGGTATTCTTGAAGTGTACGGCTCATGAGGTAGGTTCTGAGCGAGAAGCATCATTCACCAACGATGAAGTAGGGGCACATCTTGTGTTGTCATTGGGTAGGGGGTCTATCTGGAAAACCGATGATGAGGTTGCGTCCCAGCCCCATCCTCGAGTCCACTGGCGTGTATACCTGGCTATCTGAAGCTGACCCGTTGCCCTGAAGCATCAGATGTACATGAAGCTTGTCGTCAGCATTCAACCATGCAAAGAGGATGATACTGAAGAAAGCCTTGTAGTTTGAAATAAGTGGACCCTGATTGATGGAGCTTTATCAAACCACGTGCTTCCATCTATGGCTCCAACGGTGTGGGCGAAAAGTTTTCCACCTCTGATACCACTCTTCTGCAAGATTTCCTCCAAGCCTTGTTCCAGTGGTCGGGCACTTTAGGAGCTCCTCCATGTATTCTTCGATGATGGCCTGCACCACTCTCTGACCACTTTGCTGATGGTGTTGTTGTGTGGCACCCTCACGCAGTACTGCATGTTTTGTATTGTGTTGTTCCAGAGGGCCAGGCTGCCGCAAGTCAGAGTAGCCCACCTTCAGTCCAGCGTTCCAGGTTGCACGAAGTGGTGCGATAGGTTTGGTCAAACCTGGGTCTCAGATGCTCTTACAAGTTCGTCAACATTGGCTAGAGTGGCATACTCATGAAGTGATGGAATGCATGAGGGTCTTCATTCCTCAGCTCCACCATCAACTGGCATACAGTCCAAAACTCATTTCTTCTCACGATCCATCCTCGGACCCAACTTCAGCTCTTGACGTCTCCTTCTTTCTCCTTGTGTATAAAAGGTGAAACAGTCCTGACACAGGGTTGTGTTCTGTGTGATGAATGATCCAGCTACCATGACGGAACTGTGTCATGATCCAGGTAGAGGAACAATGGCATGATGTTGAAGAGACCAAGAGTGAAGAGGTCTGTTACACACAGCTGCTGGACTCATACTGAGATCCAGGTGATTGTCCTCCCCCTTTTATGGAAATATCGCGATTGTCCGCTACGGGTCCGTAATACAACTCAGACAACAGAGACCCAAATATCCGATTATACATCCAGATACAAACGGTTTTGTCCATTTATCCTTTATAACGAGATCCATCGCTGTACATCCTTTCTATGTTCCTGTGCGGTGACTAACGCTGTGTGGAATTCCGTGTACTTGTCTTCCTCCCTCTTCCAGTTGCTCAGCTGCATCTGACGTTGAGATGAGTAGGTGGATGTGCCAGAGGATGCAGTAGAGGATACAGCGGATGTTAAGGATGATACGGACATAGAACGTGTGTGTTGCCGGTATAGCCACGATGTACATCGTTACCGTGGAAAGTTCACCGTTCAAAAATTTGTGCACTCAAAACTTCTTCGTGTGGATTGTGAAATCTCAATGGACGGATGCTCGAGGGATAGAGCATATGAAACACGTATGCAACGATACAACAATGGATGCATCCCATCCGTTGGTGCAGTGGGACAGGGGCTTTAGTTTCAGTACCTTTTATTGGACCTTTTGATCCCTGATAAATCCAAATTATGCAACTAGATCTGTCTGTTCAAAATCCAATCAAGCTAGTTAAAAATAACTTTTGTACAAAATTCTAATTCAGTTTCTCAACCATTTATGGCTTTGCACTAAGTTCATGTTAACATTAATCTTTCACATAAAATGTTTGAACTTAATATTTTAATAAATATTAGATATTCAGTAATGTCAGGTGGTTTTTTTTTTAATGTATTTAGTAAGGTGTACCTATTGGTTTTCTGATGTTCTGTCTCTGGAGTGAAAACAATGTGTCCTTCAATATTGTGGCTATGATGATACACTTCCTTTTTTTTTACAAAAATGATGTAAAATAGCATATTTTGTAAGAAATAAGTTTGAATAGGAGAGAATAGTGCATTTTATTAATATACTACCAAAAACAGTAAGCATTGATTAAGGTAGTAGTAAAGATATAATGACCTATTGATTTTGATGAAGATTTAAGAATGTGTTTCACTGAAATCAGTGAGTCTTAAACATACCTTAACTTTGATTTCCCTTAATGTACTGTGCATAGCAATGATTACAGATCACAGTTCTTTACCAGTATACTGTAGTGAAAGCCAAATTGTATTATCCACCGAATGTCCATAGTTCAAACTTTTGCTCCTGGACTTCTTGTCTGATTCAGATAACACATGTTCACAATTTAGTTGTCTCAGGAGAAAAATGGCAGCCAATGCACCTGAATATAATATAATACCAGTAAAGGATGAAATGCCTCAATGCTACTTTTTACATTTAGCATCTTGGGATATTGCAAGTCTTCTGTTGTAGCAGAAATGTTGGGATAAAATGTGAATCCTTTGAAAAGAAATGATTCAATATTTTTCAGAAGCAAACCGGAAAAATTTATCTAGTAACAAAACATTTCAATTTTTGAAAATTAATATAATACATGTCTATTTTTTACTTCCTAGCATTTTTCCCACAAGTGCAGGGCCCACTTTTTTCAGATCAACTAAATATTGATTCATCTCATTTGCTGATTGCCAAAGTATATCTTAGTTATGTAAAATGCAGATCACTTAAAATACTGTGTAGTTTAAATTATTCAGAAACATCCAGCCTAATTCTGCTAGAATTTGCTGTCATCCAGTTTGAAAAATGAGTAAAAAATATTGTACTACCTAAAGGGAATGTTTGCAGATCCACAGAGCAAATTTGTGGCATATTTAAAACAACAGAAGTTTAAATAATTTGTTTTTGTAATTATTCCAGGTTTTGTATTCCTATTCAATAGGTTTCCTATACATTTTAGTGGGACTGACATGCACTGCTGGCCTAACTCCTGCAGTAACATTTTGTTCAAAGGTAAATGTTTTGATTCTATTACAATTTTCATTATTGATAAATGTACACTTCACATTTATGTGGTGTTGGAGTACTTATTGGATGAACTGTTTAATATTTTTTCCATTGTGCTGTTTGTATATATCTATATCTACATCTATATATATGTTTTTTTAAGTTTTCACGGGTACTTACATGTATGCTGTTCAACTTCCTTCGGGTATTATCCCATGTCATTGTAGTTGTGCTTTTAAAGTTGCAGCAACGTTTCGGCGGAATTTCATCTGCCATCATCAGGCTTCTGTATGATGAACTCAATACAGAATAATACAGAACTCAATACAGACAAACTCAATACAGAAGCCTGATGATGGCAGATGAGATTCCGCCGAAACATTGCTACAACTTTAAAAGCACAACTACAATGACGTGGGATGATACCCGAAGGAAGCTGAACAGCACACACACACACACACACACTTATTTATTTATTTATTTATTTATTTTATTATTCATTAAGGCTGAAAGATAATCCCCTTCAACTGAACTGGGAATTATTCCTCGGTAGACACATTTAGCATTGTACAGTAATACAACAAAGCTTGAAACTCTTATATGTAATCATCCTCATCAGAATTACTTTGTATTCTTTGAAATGTCAAGGAATGTTTATAATTTAATTATTGCTTTATCCATTATTCATCAAAAATTAAATACAAACTTTGAAAGCTTTAAGCACTTTTACTTTAGTTCAAGCAGCATATTAAAGACATTTATTTCATTTTGCAATACCTCAGGGTTTGTTTAGCATTTTACTTATAATGTTATTTTTGTTTTTGCAGCGCCCAGTTCAAACATACGGCTATGCATTCTTATTCTCCTTGACTGGCTATTTTGGAATCTCTTTTGTCCTGGCTTTGATTAAAATCTTTGGGGCTCTTTTAGCTGTAACAGGTATTACTGAGTTTATACATTTACAGGAGATTTGAAACAGACTCCATGTTTGGATGAAATTTGTAAACTGTGTAATTTCTAGATGCTTAAAATAGGTTGTTAACCATCTTCTACTACAGATACAAAGCACCCTACATTTGATCTGATGCCTATTCCTTTATTCTGGTTTTAAATTCAAATGGTGAGCATACAGATTAAAAGCATGTAATGTTTTCATTTTGATATAGATGTTATTGGAAAGAAATCAGTCTAAATTCAAATTCATATAAGAAATTCATAAAATTACATAATGAGCTATGGAAAAGCATAATCAATATTTTTTTAAAAAATATATACATTTAGCTATTTAAAAATATCTTTTTATCTGACTTTAAAAAAAAACTTTAATATAGTTAGCAATAGCACTTAGAGTGCTTTACAGCCCTCTCTAAGAGGTCTCCAACAATCTGGGTCTTCATTTTACCAACCTCAGAAGGATGGAAAGCTGAGTCAATTTTCAAGCTTGAGCCAGTGAGACTTGAACTGCAATGTTAATAACGATAGATGATCAAGAAATCTTCTGATGAGAGTAAAATAGATTATATTCATCACAAAAAACACTTTCAATCAATTGTAAAATGATTCAGATAAAAAAACCAAACATAGTCATTAAAAGTCAAAAGAACAACAGAAAACTGTAGAAGGAGCAGGGGTATATCTGTCAGATTCTGGATTACTTTCAACATATTGAAATTATATTTGATATCTGATTGGCCCATGAATATTTTTTCAGGAAAAGTAGATCAGTGGTTTTTATCAGTCTTCCTTAAAACACATAAAGGATTAAGAATGATACTTTGAGTAACATTGCTTTAGTTTCAACATAGTCATTCAGCTTTCAGCCATGTAGCTTTCAGCTCAAACATGCTAAATATACTTTTTCTAGATTTGCCATTTTACAATAGTTGTAAGATGGAAAGAGCATATGCATATGATAGGCTTTATTTCTTGTCCTTGGAGAGAAAGACGTGACCATGGTCAAGAAAGAAAGACACAATGGCTAATTTCAATCCTTGTGGAACTTGGTTCCATATTGGGATTTAAGTAACAACTGAGGCAATGCTCTGTGTTACTGCTTCTTTTGTTTAGTATAGACCAGGGGTGTCAAACTCAAGACCTGTGGGCTGGATCTGGCCCACAGGGTGCTGAAATCTGGCTCATGGGGCTGGCCTGGAAATAGTAAAGGACCGGCCCACAGTGCCTCTGGCAGCCAAAACAGGGTGGGGGGGCATACTTGTTCCCCGTAGTCCATTTTCTGCCTGGATGGCCTCCTAAAGCACTTTGCCAGGAAAAATGGGACATGGAGGCCCTGCTGCTCATTTTCGGCCTGGACAGTCTCCTGAACCACTTTGCTGGCCAAAACGGGGCATGTGCTCAGGGGGCATCTGTCCCATTCCCCCACACACACACAGCCAGCCCACAAAGTAGAAATCCAATGTTAATCCAGCCCTCAAAGAAATCCAGTTTGACACCCTTAGTATAGATTGTCTCAATAGCTGCAAACTACAAGTCTCAGCTTGACTGGTAAGTTAAGTGGTAACAGCCACTGAAATGGCACCCAAAATAAGGCTGCCCAGTTATCAACCAAATTTGCCAGTAGATGAATGTAATTAAACCATTGTCTCTCCATATCATTAAAAACATTGAATAATCAACAACTTTATCATTCATAGTTATAGTCTATATTCCAGTTTCTGTTCTGGCACCAACAGCTGGATGACCTGGGACAAATCACTTTTGTTTCTCTCATTTTTCAATCTTAAAATTGCCACAAGTCCTTTGGGGTGGGACCAGCAAGTTCTGTTACTGTTTTATAGCATTTAATAGGAAGACACTGTGACAGAATAAGACCACAAAGTGGTGAAAGTTGATAAGAGGTCCTACAACTAGAAAATCTTGTATTGAATCAGACAACTGACAAGCTGTCTTAGCAATTTGCTGATATTGTGCCTGCAGGGGAATTCCACAATAGATGCCCTGTGATATTTGACTTATTGCTTAAAAAGGTTTCTACAAGTTAATAACTAGCTAGTATACTACAGTATGCGTTAGATAGCCTTAATCACCTACCAATTAATGAAATTGCTTGTCACCATAAATAAGTTTCATTCTGAGATGAAAGCTGTCACTTTAATAACCAGTTATAATCACTTACTTTCAAAACACTGCCTTTCAATATTTTTAATTACTTTACAATCCCATTCCTTAATCTAGTGCCTTCTAACTGTATCAAATTTGAACATTTGAGCAATTTTCAGTCAGAATGTTTGTTGGACAGACTGGTTAGAGCTTATGGCAATTGAAATCAAGCAATACAAGATTGAAGAAGCGTTATATTTATATTTTCTACAGTGTTTCTTCAAGAAGTTGTATTTTAGTTGGATTGGAATGAATGTATAATGTCCTTCTATGGTTTTTCTTTCCTTCAGTTACAACTGGAAGAAAAGCAATGACAATTGTCCTTTCTTTTTTGTTTTTTGCAAAGCCATTCACATTCCAGTAAGTATTTCTCTTGTATCACATTTTTGTGAAAATTTAGTATGTTTTATTCAAACACATCCACAAAAACCAGACCGTTAAATAATACAATGAGGGATTTTCACTATATCATCCTGCCCATGTGCACCCACAGACTTGTTTCATACATTTGCTAAGAAATAGAGCAGAAATTGAAAGTACTGAAAAATAGATGGGCAACTGAGCAAATGTCTGTAGACCAGGGGTATCAAACTCAAGGCCCAGGGGGTGGATCCGGCCTGTGGGCTGCTTAGATCTAGTCTGCGGGCGTGCCCTGGAAACAGCAAAGAATGGGCCTGCAGTGCGTCTGCCAGCAAAAATGGAGCCAGGGAGGGCTGTTGTGGCCGAAAACGGAGCCTCAAAGAGTGACATTGAGCTGGCCACAACATTTCCCCCCACCTCCCAAGGTCAAACACAACCCTGATGGGGCCGTCAATGAAATTGAGTTTGATACCCTTGCTGTAGACATTTCTGCAGAAAAGCCCAGATATGAAGATTAGTTTAATGACAGAATAGCCTGGAAGGGGCTCCTTGTCTAATGAACATTAACCCTTTTTTAGAACACCCGAACAAGACTTCTCTTTTTTTTTCCTTCTCACCCTCCATTTAGTTTTATTTGTCTTGCATTCATCTTCTCCCATTTCCACCCCCAGGTTGTTTCTCCTTTTCATTGCTGTTTCTAGTGAAACAAAGGAAGGGAATGTATGAGTGCATCTTTTTTTATACATGTAGGATAGGTTTTGTGTTTGTGAGAGAGAAGGAATATTTGATAGATGCAGATTAAGGATTAATTAACTTTTTAATTTAAATCAGTATTTATTCAGTTAATGCTGATTTGTTTTTGTGATTTTTCCTTTTTTGGAATCTATATTGAGTCATGCATTTGTTAGATGAAAGGATTCTCCAGGATTTATTTAGGCCAGAATTGGTAAGCCATAGTAGTTCAGGTGAGGATTTTTGTATATCTATTTTTTTTTCTGTCTGTTTTTATCTTGGGGTTGGGATAGCTCAACATCCAGTTCAGGGTTGTCTTCCTTGAGGTGAATGCCATATGTCTCTCTTTTCTTTACATGCGGATGCACTTGTAAGTTCATCCATTGGTAAATATACACTGTTACAACTTGAGACCTTTATGATGGTGATGTTAGAATTATTTAACAGAACGATACAGATAAGGTTTAATTAGATCTTCTGGTGGTCACTCTCAAACCATGGCCAACGTGACACTACATCTTCATTATTATCATCAGACCTGCTTCTTTAAACAGGCTTAGTGAGCAGGAAGTAATTCTGTCCTACATCATCATCTGGTTAAGTTCCAAGATCAGTCTGCATTCTGGATGTAGAGATGTAGAACAATGTGTCTTAAAAAGTTATCTGTTTTATGTGAATCTCAGCTTTGGTAACCTGGATTTTTCAAGATATTTTAGACCACAACATCAGTTATATCTATCAAGAGGTCATATGAACAGATAAGTAATATAAACATCAGTGAGTGCTAAGTTGTGGCAGAGACTACTTTCCACCGCCCTCTTTCTGATGAAACTCTAAGTTTGAGAAACCTTGGTTTCATTATAAAAATTATCTTATTTGAAACAATGGAAATAATTTTTGTTATAAAGAAGTGAAGGAAAACAATATAAAAGCATCTAAGCTATTCTTTTTTATAATATATAAAATAAAAACAGATCTCAACTTACAACAACAATTGAGGCCAACGTTTATGTTGTTAAATGAGACATTGAATTACATTACCTGCCACAGTTAAGTGAAATCATTGAAGTTGTTTAAGTTAGTAACACGGTTGTTAACTGAATCTGGCTTCCTCATTGACTTTGCTCGTCAGAAGGTTGCAAAAGGGAATCACGTGATCCGAGGACACTGCAGCTGTCATAAATATGAGTCAGTTGCCAAGCATCTTAATTTTGTTCACATGAAACCCCCCCAGGGATGCAACAAAATGGTCCTAAGTCACTTTTTTTCCAGTGCTGCTGTAACTTTGAACGGTGAATGAACTGTGAACACTAAATGAATTGTTGTAAGTTGAGGACGATCCATATGCTCTATAACTCATTTCACTTCTAGAGTGGCTGTTTTGCTTCCTGCATGAATCTTAACGTATTGGACTGTTACACGTGCGGTTGCTAATGTGATTCTTTTTCTCTCACCCACCCCTTTTAGGTACGTGTGGTCGGGTTTATTGGTTATCCTTGGTATATTTCTCAATGTTTACAGTAAGAATATGGATAAAATCAGATTGCCTTCACTGCGCCGTCTCTGGAATAAATCTCTGGAAGATAGAAGGACGTTATCCCAAACAGTATAGAACCGGCTTGTGCCATGTGTTGGCACTAGACTGTTTGCTTGTGCCATGTGTTGGCACTAGACTGTTTGCTTCTGTTCTTTCCATGCAATAGTCTGCAGCCGAATCATTTTCCAAAGGGAAGGATGTTTTTTTAAAAAAAAAAAAACNCCAAAGGGAAGGATGTTTTTTTAAAAAAAAAAAAACAAAGGCATTGAAGGCGCTTTTGTCTACTAGCAGAGGACTGATGCCAACTTGTCTGCAAAACTTTGTTTGAGCACTTGGAATTCCGTTCTTGGAAGGGATGGGTTGAATGATATCATTGGACAAGGAACACAGAAAAATCATAATTCTTGGGAAAGCTGCTATTGAAATTGTCTCTCTGAATGGAACGCTTGGGAGAGTGAATTATGTGATTAATTTGGGCATTTTAATTGTATAAAAGGTGCTTTGGCAGTGGCTGAAATCAGTGGACCTTGTTTTACTGTTGGAATGTGTTTCTTTAAATGTGATGTCTTGATTGATACAAATCAAAACTTGATTGATAAAAGTGAAAATTTAAACCTCCAAGGTTGAGGTCGTTATGCCATTTTTTTTCTTTTTAAATAATAAAATCTATCCCAGATTGTTTTTAACCATCGTTCTCATTGTTTTAGCACTGTGGATTTCTTCTGAGAAAAGCTAGAACTCCACAAAAGGGCTTTTAGAAAAGAGCAATTTTCTGCCTGTGCATTTCCTATCACACAACTGATTCTTTTATGAAATTATCTTTCAATAAATGTTAACAAGTAGGGCTGCACAAATGTTCTGAGCTGAAAACGGCCATTTAGGTGTTCCAAGGTTGAAATAAAGTTGAAGCACGCTGAGACTTTTCTTTCAAGATTGAGGCAATGCAAAATTGGTCCAGCCTTAAAACAAAAACCTGGGTACTTTGAATTGTCATATGATGAATGTTCTGTTCATAAAATATAACCTTGGACAAACCATTGCAATCTTATAACAACTTGTTCTGACTTCAAAATAGACAACATTGAATATTCTGAGCTCAAAGCAAAATTTAAATATTTCAGTTTTGTTCTGATTGAACATTGTAATGGAATATTTTAAGGAGGATCATTTGGTTCTGAGTTTGGGAAAAAAATAAATTTCTCATTTTATTCACATCCCCACTTACGAACAAGTATTCAGAAAAGCTTAGATTAGCCAGCCAACTTACATCATTCCACAAAATACTGTTTCTTGCTACTTCTGCATATTAAAATGAAATAAAAGAAAGCTGGGGAAATAGCAAAAGAGTAGCAGATGAATTATTTTGTACATTTTTGATATTGTAATTAATTTATAAATAAGATCATTCTGTGGAGTTTTCTGTAGTGTGTATATTTTTAAAGCAAATGCTGAAATACTCTTGCCACATTAATTTTATAGTTAAATAAATTATGCACATGAGAGTATACTTGCATATCTTACATACATTATTTTGTTTTTGTAAATCATGAAGATCCAATACATTTTGTGCAGGATAGTAAAGTCCATCCTTGTAATGGCATTAGTCTGTTTGGAGAGGTCGTCAGAAGAACTCAAGGAAATCCTTCTATCCTAAGCAGCTGAATTGAAGCATACATTTGAAGGACATCAGATTGTACTTCCTATCAATTGTTCTTAGATTTTGTAGGGTAGTAATAGCACTTGGACTTATATACTGCTTCACAGTGTTTTATAGCTCTCTCTAAGTTTACAGAGACAGTATATTGCCACCAAGAATCTGGATCCTCATTTTACCGACCTCGGAAGGATGGAAGGATGAATCAACCTTGAGCCGGTCAGGATTGAACCTCTGGCAGCCAGTGGAATTAGCCTGCAATACTGCATTCTAACCACTGCACCACCACAGATAGGCAGGATATAGTGTTGGGTTGCAAAGGGTTGCTTTATTTTACACAGATATTTTTTTAAAAAATCAGTTCAATGGTTTTTTTGGGCTAATCAACTAGTTCTTATGCATTTCATATTGTAACAAACATTTGCTAATTTTTGGTTGGCAGCCCGTTCATCCATTTTACATTTCAAAAGCGGAATGAAAGCAATTTATATTTTTCTACTCTTTCATTAAATAAAGATAACCAGTATTGGCATCAAACTTAATTTCCCAATTTCTTGGCTAAAATCGTGAGAAAAGAGCTCACTTTGGGAAAATGAAATCTATAGCACAACACTGGTTTATTTAAACTTCTCAGCTGTCCTAGTCTCAAAAGCTGAAAATGAGATTAGAACACTGAGTCAAGTATTAATTAAAAATCATCTTTCTTTTTTTCCCCTCTTCTTTATAATCTTTTTTTTCTTCTTTAAGCAGAGGGTATTTTATGCCTCACACTCCCTTTGTCCAGTTCATTTGGTTTGGCTGGCCTCTACTATTTCCTCAGCTTGTGCAATAAATAATGGGAGATGTCTAAAGCTCATCACAACTGCAAATAGGGTGGTGCAGAACCATCATCCTCTCAAAATTGCCACAGCAGGAATAGTTGGCAGCTCATCTATTACATCCATTATTCCAACATAACCCTTCCCTATTTGTCCTTGGCTATTGTAAGGCAGGCTGCTAAGGCAGAGACCCTTGACAAAGCCTGAGCCTTACTTGTATTTTATAAGGTTTTTTCCCTCCAAGGAGCAAAACAATGTTATATATGTAACATACGTAATATGTTCTATAATAACCCATAATTTGCCACTATATATGCTTGTCCCAGGCACTGCAGCCATTCCCAGCCTTTCCCATCCCTCCTTCCCAAGTCTAGAATATACCAGTCAAAAATGCAGGTGTTGCATTGTTATATTTTCACAAAAGGCCAGTGACAGAATGGTAGCCATGATCACAAGTCCTACATGATGAGAAATCCTCTAAAAAGGAAATGGTTAGAGGCAAAGAGGTCTTCCTATGATTTCCTAGCTATTACACCTTCCAAATATCTGAATTCCCTCCGGAGCAAAACAAAGGACAGGACCAATGTTTCTGTTCTTTCAAAATATGTTCCAACTGTTCTTTCTCTTTGCTCTTTGTCCTCTCTAAAAGTTTGTCTTGATTTGTTCTTCTGTTAACTGTTTAGGGTATCTTTCAAATAATTTTAAGTATCTCCGTGCAAACAATAAATCAGGTTTCATCCCTCTGTCCCCACTGACCTCAAGATATTTCAATCTGCATAGATATGAATATCTATCACACAGGTCTATTTGCGCATGTGCTTCTAATGCTTCCTCTATAACAAGATGCCCTGCTTCCTTTACATCTATCACTCTTGTAATTGCTGAGCCCAAAAGAGCAAATGTTACAATTTTTATTAAAGCTAAAATGATTTTGAAACATTATTAAAATCATAAATAATACATTGTTATAATTTAAACACAATCCACATGTTGTTGTTATTGTTAGTTGCGAAGTTGTGTCTGACCCATCGTGACTCCATGAACAACATTCCTCCAGGCCTTCCTGTCCTCTACCATCCCCCGGAGTCCATTTAAGCTCACGCCAACTGCTTCAGCGACTCCATCCAGCCACCTCATCCTCTGTCGTCCCCTTCTTCTTTTGCCCTCCTCAATCTTTCCCAGCATGAGGCTCTTCTCCATGAGTCCTTCCTTCTCATTAGGTGGCCAAAATATTTGAGTTTCATCTTTAGGATCTGGCCTTCTAAAGAGCAGTCAGGGTTGACCTCCTCAGGGACTGACCAGTTTGATCACCTTGCAGTCCAAGGGACTCTCAGGGGTCTTCTCTAGCACTATAGTTCAAAGCCTTCAATTCTTTTGCGGTCAGCCTTTTTTATGGTCCAACTTTCACAGCCATACATTGCAATTGGGAAAACCATAGCCTATATGCATTTTTGCTGGCAGAGTGACATATGTTACAATGCATATATTACCATACCATACATCACTATTTTCAATGGTGAATTACTAGCAGTCTATAAACATTTCTGTAATTTTTGCAAACTTCAGAATCTTGCCCAAGTTCCAATTTGAGTACAATTGCTACTTGGGACAATTGCTCTGTCATTCCAAAAAGCTAAGCATCCTTACTTTTTCTCACCATAATCTTCCTAGATACTTGTTAGATTATTGTTCATGACCAAGAGAGTTGTAGACCAATGCCAGACCGAAGAAGGTATGTGTAGGCATCCCAAAAATGTTTTTTCAGGAGGCAACTGGACTTCCTTGTTTTTTCTTTGAAGACACTTCTTCGATGAGAAGCAAAACACCTTCAAATAAAAAAAAACCTCAAAGTCCAGTTGCCTCCTGAAAAAACACTTTGGGGACCACCATGATTTGGATGTCTGAGAAGCTCTACAGACTTTTAGTTACACAACTTGGGATGAACACCCTTTGAATAATGTGATAGTAGGAATGGATTCCCAGAGGGAAAAAAAATTGCAGACTACAGGAACCAGGAGAACAATTCAGGTGGCCCTGAAGACACAGATAAACCTTGCTTCAACAACTCTGAAAGAATGCAAATGATCGGCTATCTGCAAGGAATATAAATCCTTCTATTCTCCACCATCCTGTCAGAGCTGAAGAAGTTTCTTGGATGAGAACGTCTTCAAAGAAAAAACAAAGTCCAGTTGCCTCCTGGGAAAAAAAGTACCTATGGGACAACATGACCTGGATGACTTAGAATCTCTACAGGCATGTGTAGGCAGTTGAACAACATGAAGAGAGACCAGAAATTGAAAATCTGATCATATTTTTTTAAAAATCCAAAGCAAATTCTAAATATATACATCATCCTTACCTGCAGTGCTCTATAATGTAGTTCTATACAATGAATCTGTTAATTTGCACTACATTACAAATAAATCAACAGAAAATAGATATTCCAAATCTATGAATTATTTCTGAAGCTTCCATTTTGAAGGGGGAAGATCAGGGGTGAGATTCAAATATTTTAACAACCAGTTCTGTGGGCGTGCCTTAGGTGGTGGGTGTGGCTTGGTGATCATGTGACAGGTGGACATGGCTTGATGGTCATGTTATTGGCTGGGTGTGGCCAACTCAATATCACTGACATCGAGGCACGCATCTCCTCACCTGGCCTCTCATGACTGTGGGGATGCTGCAACAGTTGTAAGTGTGAAAAATGGTCATAAGTCACTTTTTTCAGTGCCACTGTAACTTTGAATGGTCACTCCACACAAGCAAAGTACCAGTGAAGGAGGAGGAAAAAAACTCCAGAGAAGTTTCTGAGACAAGAAGTCTAGTCTTGCCAAGAATGTAACAAGGGTTAACGAAGAGGCAGTTTCTGTAAGCAACACCAGAAAGTTTCCTTCCTGCCTTCCTTACAGGATTAGGCCAGTAATCTCTTCTAACAACTGGTTCTCCAAACTGCTTAGAATGTTAACAACATTCTAGCGAATAGGTGCGAACTGGTAGAATCCCACCCCTGGGGAAGATATTAGACATGAAGAAACAGATCATAATACTAATATCATTTTCCTTCTAGCAAAAATCAGAACTGACTGACTGTATATAGGTGGCAATGAAACTGCTGATCTTTGCCCCGACAGAAGCACAAGCTCCAAGTGGCTTTGGCTAACCTAAAGCTCTGTTACATGCCACAGCATTACAGCCGCTCTTACACTAAAGATATTCTAAAACAAGGAAATGCAAAAATGCACAATTAAAAATATTCAGGCAACTCAATTGAAACATAATCTTTGTGAATTGCAGTTCACTTTATTAGTTGCGTAGAGTGCCTTATGTCTTTCATAAAATTTGTTAGCTACCCCCCAAAGGGTGCTTCCAGATTCCAATTTTTGGCCAACCTAGACTATGATGGCTTTCCTATGATATTTCAAGTGAATAAAGAAGAATGCGAATTGTACACATTTCAACCACAGAGACAGCCAATTTTTAGAAATGCTATTACAAAATTCTCCATCTCTCCTTCCGATTTTGTTAGAAAGGCAGATACGTGAGTGGTATGCTAGCCTAGCCCTAAAAACACTTGTCTCCCACTCAGAAGTTTGACCATTCAATGCTAGATAGCAACAGATGTTTCTCTCCAAGGGCACAAAAGAAAAAAAATCCGCTATGAACTCCACATAGGCATCAGGAAGGGTATCCAGCACACAAATGCTCAGCTCCATCCAGTCACTCCAACTCTATCCTGAATGAAGTCCAAAGGGGAAGGGTTTGGGGGATTCTTTTTTTAGTTTACACAGGGTGTCCAGTTGAACAGCTCAGATTTTTCCTTTTGTTTAACATCTGATAGCACAATCAAGACATGTTGACCGAAAAACCAGTGTCCCCTTTTCCTACCAACTACAAAAGGGACTGTATTTTAAATGTGGGTATTTGCTAAAACATGCTTCCAAGCATACAAGTAGTGTGTATGTCCTTTAGGCATTGATCAATCATTGATTATCACAATCATAAATTGAAACTACACAAAATAATTTCTAGGTGACTTGTACCCTTAGATTGCATGGATTAGCAAGTGACCTGGAAATCAACCCAGGCTGTTATTCATGCTTGCATAGTGGAGATTCACCATCTCTTTCAGGTCTGTCTCCTTGTCAAGCAGACAAAAGGAGGAGGAGGAGGAGGAGGAGGAGGAGGATGTCAAAAGCAGAACAAAAAGGAGGAGGAGGAGGAGGAGGAGGAGGAGGAGGAGGAGGAAGAGAGAATGACTTCCATGCACTCCATTCATGTCAGTACTCAACAACTTTAACAGCACAAATATTCTGCAGTCAGTCATGAAAAGAAATTTTTAATAATAAATATCTAACAATTAATGGGCTGGTAGCTGCAGTTGTCTTGAGGGCATAATATCTAATTTCCTTGCAATGTCTCATATCCTTACTTTTCACGCTGCAACAGTCTATCATTAAAACCGAATGCAGGTTTCTATCACTTTTATTTATTTTTCAAATCAACTTATAAATCAGTGCCAGGCCTTGTTACAGATGAGTTCCAATAAATTATCGGCTGTGGACAAATTCTGAATGTTAAACACTCTGTTCTTTCTCCTCACTCCTACACACACACACACACACACACACACACACACCATTTCCCCCCTCCTCTTTCCCTTNTCTTTCTCCTCACTCCTACACACACACACACACACACACACACACACACCATTTCCCCCCTCCTCTTTCCCTTAGTCTTAGTGTGCTTTTTTGTAGCCCTCTGGGCTTGGAATCCTAGCGCACGCCGGATTTCCCTCTGTAGCAACCAAGAACCTTGCTACTTAATTACATGCCATTTAAATAATGGAAAAGGGCATTTGTATTTCTGCAAAAATGAATACGTACAGTAACAATTTGAAAGTCCAGAAACAAGATTTACCTTTTTTGAACTTGGCTTCAAGTAGCATATTTTCCCTATCATACATACACTCTTATATTCAACAAAGGGGGGGGGGTCTCTTTNAGGGGGGGGGGGGTCTCTTTTATATTTCCATTGGTAACTGGAGAAAAGGATGAGTGGATGGATTTTTTCCTTTCCCTTACCATAGAGTTCAAACACTCCTAGTTCTTTATTACAGTTATATATTGTGGCTGATTTGATTCCTGTTCCTAATCTTAGCTTCTTATTGTTCTCATAACACTAGCTAATATATTTAGGTATGTTTCTCATTCCTCCACTCCACCACTATGTCTTCCAAAAAAACAGAATACAAAATTGTGCTCATTTGTTTTCAGGAGTACTTATGACTTAAGATCTATTCCTGAAGGAGCAGAGAGCAGCATTCAAAGGTCTGCCCACAGGCTATACCAATATTGATTGATTAATTGATTGAAATTTGTTGTATCCAACTGCAACTGCAATGGGCTTTGATAGTCTTGGAAAAGCTGATGGGAAGAAAAAGGATGGGAAGTCTTCCTTGTATAACTCAGCAATGCAAGACTCTGGAGGTCATACTTAGTGACTGTTTTATTAAATGTTTTCTTTCTAATTTCTAATCACTATTTCACTATGTGTGAACCTTTTTCCTCGGGACTATAATCTATGTGCTCAATGAAATAGTTCAGGATCTACAAAAAAAAACTTATGTGATAATAACTTTGTATGTCTTTAAGGTATTGTGATACTCTTTGCTCTTTGTCCTTCAGCTTACAGTGCTAAGAATCTGACTTAATTTAAACTCTACAGAAGGAAAGCAAGCTGCACTTCAGTTCTCTGGTGGAGAAAATATATGGTTGGTTTTTGTTGGTTTTGTTTTTTGTTTTGTTTGCCTTTATCTGTATCTAGAATACTGCAGAATATGCCACAGTATTTTGGTACTTAGGGACTGTCAGTTGAAATTGTAAGATGCTACAACAAAAGCAACAGAGAGAAAGAGAAAATTTGGGTATTTCATGCAAGAGCTGTCAAAATAATCTTTTGCATAACTTTATCATGTTTCTAAACACAAATTGTGCAGCACGTTTCTCATGCCCTAAGTTTACTGAAATCCATTTGTCCCACTTAAACATTTGAAAGATAATTTGTTTATTTTCCCCCAATTCATTATACTTCAAGTGGATCCCTAAACCATCTAAACAGCATTAGGCTATGGAGGCAAGGCAATTCCATGATGCCCTGTTATAGCCAAAGCACTGACCCCTGTAAGATGCTCTTAGTACAAGAGAAGCAATATTACTCAAAGAGCAGTGAACCTGATTTCTAGTTGCCATTTTCAACAAGCAAAATCCTCCTTTTATGGAATGCAGAATTGGTTAAGCAGAAGATTTCAGGGGAAATATATTACCAAGCAAATTCTTATTGTTAATCCCCAAAAATTCTACACACCTAGATACATCCATACTTCATGTGCCCTGGTTTAGAGCAGCAATCAAGATTCTTGGGCGGGCAGACTGTATTAACATACAGAGGAGCAGATCACACTTGTTATTATTAGAGCAGAACTCTTTTGCATGTTAATGACAAAATCCACACCAGTGGCCCCTTTTGTTCTCAAAAGTAATATAGAATTTGGATAGCATTTAATGAGAAGGAAAATGTCAATGCAAAAGTCATAGACTGAAATGTTAGATTAATACTGGTGCAAGGGATAGAGTCAAAAGAAAATGTACACAAATTCATCTTATCATTGGTACCAGTTAATGAAGGATGTCCATTCTCTTCTTAAAAGCCTCCAGTGATGGAGCACCCACAACTTCTGAAAACAACCCAGTCCTTTAATCAGGGGAATGCCTTCAGAAGTTGTGGGTGTTCCATCATTGGAGTCTTTTAAGAAAAAAATGGACAGCGAATGTCCATTTTGTCTGGAATGGTATAGGGGTACCTGCTTGAGCAGAGGGTTGGTCTAGAACAGTGGTCACCAACCGGTTGACCACAGAGAAATGTCCCCCCCAAAACACCCTCCCAAAGCAATTAATCCAGACTGCATGGGAGCATAAGACTGTGCCACCCACATACAGCGTCAACATGGCACGTTGGCCCCCACCTTTCACCCAAGTGCAAATCTTCCCTTGAGTAGAGCCACATGAGCTGGAACTGGAAGGTAAGACCAACAATGGGATGGCTTGCTGACGGTGGGAAAGTCGGTCCCATATTCCACAGCTGCAGTAGTCACAAGACTGACCCTTTGGTCATCCTGGAGCTGCTCTGGGATGACCAAAGGACCAGTCTTGTGTCTACTGCAGCTCTAGAATATGGGACTGGCCTGTAGTGGGGTTAGAAATCTCCTCGCCAGCCAGAGCAAGGTAATGGTGCTGTTGTAGCAAGAGGGGGCATAGTTAAACCACCACATCTCTGTTCCAAGCTGAGAATTGCAGCCAAATTCCACACTTGGTTGGTGTTCTGGGAAGACATGGCTCGGGGATAAAGGCGCTTCCCACTGAATGAGCAGGCAAATCAGCAGGGCACTGCCCGAACTGATGTCTGGGGCTCAAAGGTCTTCTTCCTCCAGCCTTGGGAGGAGCACCACTTCTTACCCTGCCCCCCTTTGGACAAGTCCAGCCAGGCACCATTTGTCGGGTTTGGCAGTGGATGGGGAAATTCTGTGCCCTCCCCCACTTCTTTCAGGGCCTGCTGGAGAAGCACCCCTCTCGTGCACCTGCTGCTGCAGTTGGGTGCATGAGGGGAACACGCTTCACATGGGGGAGAGAGACATGCTCCTCATCCATTGTGCTGAGCCAAAGGGCATT
This sequence comes from Laticauda laticaudata, assembly GCA_004320025.1. NCBI lineage: Eukaryota > Metazoa > Chordata > Lepidosauria > Squamata > Elapidae > Laticauda > Laticauda laticaudata. The sequence continues at coordinate 53,693 of BHFT01040198.1, forward strand.
GGTGGGCAGGGGAGCAGCTGCAGCCAGCTGGCAAAGTGGTGATGCTGGTGGGTGGACTGATGCGTGCAGGGAGGGGAGTGTGTGGGAGATGGCAGCATCAGAACCCTCCCTGGCTCTTCCGTGAAGTGCCTTACACCAGCCTAATCCCCTGTCCCGAATGCTGCCACTTCCGCTGCTTCCCACCTTGCTTGGAATGCTTGCGGTGGCACTTTGGACAGGACGGTGGCAGCAGTGGGGAGTGGGCTAGCGAGGCTTCCCAGAATTCTCCCTGCCTTTTCCCCAAAGGGGAACTCCTGTCCCTGGGAGTCAAAGCTCTGAAGAGTGAGCGGCGCAAGAAACTTCGAGCGAAGGTGGTCTGTGGGATTTAAAATTATGAATTTGGTGGTCCCTGAACTCCAAAAGGTTGGCAACCCCTGCTGTAAAGGATAGTTATTTGCACAAAGGTGGCATGGTATTTCTTGGAACTTGATCCTTATCTTAACTTTGGTCTCCACTACCAAGCAATACTTACAAACAGCTTGATAAGGAAAAAGAAGCATTCCCAACAGAATACACAACCAAAAGAGAGGTTTTTGTATATAATAATATGAATACTATCTTTATGTTGTTGCAAGTAATGCTGCCAGGGAAGACTGTTCAAGAATATTTCAGCTAAACTGAACAAACAGGAGGGAGAGAATCAATTATTTTAAAAGTATTCTCTCTGAAGTTATCAAGTGAAATTTAGTGCATACAAAAATGCTTTAAGGTTTGAATTAAGTTGCCAATAATTCATTGATCTTTAATAGCACATGGCTATAATAAGAATGAATTCACATTTGTACAGTACATATGACAGTGTGAGATGACATCAGCCCGAGGCAGGAAGGTATTTATGTGTTACTATATGTCTAAAAACCTTTAATATAAAGGCCTATAAAGAATTATCTGAAATCAGGCCTTATCTGCAACCCTGCTAAGCCAGGTCTTTTTCAGCTGTTATGTATAAAATGAAGAATGAGGTATGAGAAAAATGCAAATGAAATTTAAAATATGTTTATCAAAGCAGTGGATAATAATAATTAAATGTAATCCAGACCTTCCATAGTGTCAACTAATCAGAAAAAGCCTATAATGACCGAGATAGTTAAACACAGTTTTTTGAAACTATTAGGTTAGAAGGTTGTGCAATCAAGAATGGACTACATCACTTACAACACAGATTTCAAATTCACCATGTCATGTTGAAGTCACATGACATATTGCGATGTTTATTCCCTTTGCGGAGCTGGGCTGGGTATGGCCCATGGGTGACGCATCCAGCCCACAGGCTGCCAGTTTGACACTCCAGGCCTATAAGGTCTCCTCCACCTCTGCTAATCTGCAAAGATCTCACAATCATTTCCTATAGATTTCTATGGGGGCCTGAAAGATTTAATTTCTTGACTAAACTCGGAAAAGAAAGGAGGGTTAGACCAAGTAAATACTTAGGTTAACATTCACTAGGTGTTATGTATGGAACTTGGTAGGCTCCAAGTTCCCTATTCTGATTGGCCGAAAAGGCCGTTCTTGGATTGGCCATTAGAGAACCAATCCGATTGGCCCTCCGGATGGCGGGAACATTTAAAGTGGTGTCATTGACCACAAGCCGTGAGCAAGCCGCTATATAAAGGGCTGCCGTGGCTTGGGCTGTTGCTCCGTTACCATTGCTTTACTGAATTGAATAAAGAGTTTGTTGTTGGAACCCAGTCTCGCACAACTTATTTCTGGACGGAACACTAGGAGACCCTAGAAGCATAGAAAAAGATTTTAAAGCACTTTCGGGGAGAGAAATGGCAAACAACTTGTCGAGAATAGCATGCTCTTGCAGTCACATAAAAAAAAGCACAGTTCAAATGAAACTTTGCTTATTCTATTCAAAGGCTACCCAGCTTCATGAACCTGTAGGCCGCTTAAAATATTAGAAATATTAAAACACTGAAAATAATGATCATGTGTATTTTGAAGAAGGCACTTGAGCAAATACAATTCCGCAGGTACAACATCCTATCCAGGGGTGGGATTCAAATTTTTTAACAACTGGTTCTGTGAGCATGCCTTAGGTGATGGGTGTGGCTTGGTGGTCATGTGACTGGGTGGACATGGCTTGGTGGTCATGTTATTGGCTGAGTATGGCCAACTCAGTATCACTCACATCGAGGCATGCATCTCCTCACTTGGCTTCTCATGACTGTGGGGATTCTGCAAAAGTCATAAGTGTGAAAAATGGTCATAAGTCATTTTTTCAGTGCCACTGTAACTTTAAATCGTCACTCCACACAAGCAAAGTACCAACAAAGAAGGGGAAAAAACCTCCAGAGAAGTCCTACCGAGAATGTAATAAGGGTTAATGCAGAGACAGTTTCTGTAAGCAACACCAGATTGTTTCCTTCCTGCCTTCCTTACAGGAATAGGTCAGTAATTTCTTCTAACAATTGGTTCTCCGAACTGCTCAGAATGTTAACAACCGGCTCTAGTGAACAGGTGTGAACCTATAGAATCCCACCCCTGATCCTATCCCTATCCCTGGTAAAACAGTCATGTTTAGTATACCTTTCTGAATATAATCCGGATGCGAGCCCTGTGGCTGTCTGGGTGAGTGTTGCTCCATCCACCACGAAAGAGAAGGCACCTTCCCTAAGTCCCAATAAATGGCATTGTTTGATGGAAGGGACCTGGATTCCACCAATTCTATTTAATTTTGCAGGACCAGCAGAACCTAAGGTAAGTAGCACCTTAAATTGCACCTGGAAACCAACTGCTTCTGGTTTGAACATTTTTTAAAAACAATTAAGAAAAACCTTTTTCATTCACAACTAATTGCTAAATGATCTGGGGAACACTGTGTTGGAGTGCTCTGTACCAATGGTGGGATTCAAAAAATTTTACTGTTGGTTCTGTGAGCATGGTGTGGCTTGGTGGGCGTGGCAGGGGAAGGATACTGTAAAATCTCCATTCCCACCCCATTCCAGGGGAAGGTTGCTGCAAAATCCCCATTCCCTCCCCACCCCACTAACCTGCTTTCCAGCTCTGTTCTCCTATGCAGGGCAACCAAGAAGGCCCAGCCAATCATCTGGGATGCAGGAGGCAGAAAATAGATGGGGGCAGGGCCAGTCAGAGGTGGTACTTACCAGTTCTCCAAACTACTCAAAATTTCTGCTACCAGTTCTCCAGAAGTGGTCAGACCTACTGAATACCACCTCTGCTCTGCACTCTGTTTGGATACTCACACTTCCTTTCTATGACACTGTTGAGCTGTGCAATGTAAGTTTTCTTTCAGGGCTAAGTTCAAAACGGGAATATATTTTGTGTTATATCTTTTGATGGAGTAACCATTACTGGCTGTTTTTAGCATGATTAAGAAAAAGTTGCTTTTTCAAGAATATTTGCAAAGAAGAAACTGGAGATTTGCAAGAGACTCATAAAGGGAGTACCAGGCGAGAGTAGGAAGAGAAACAATTTTCTTGTTAGATTGAAAGCAGATTCAGCAACCATTGAGATCAACATAATGGTAACCAGTAACAGGTTTTATTCAGCATTAAAGGCTAGGTCCCACTGGCCGACAGATGCAAAACGTATGCATAAAGGACACAGCGGATGAGCAAAATTTTGGCCGCTCCTTCCGCTATGCGTACCGCATTCGCAATTCTCGGCCCCGGAAGCCCTTCCGGATGGTGTCAATCTGCTTCCATCGCTGTCATCCGCTAGGTTCCAATGAACATCCACTTAACATCCCTGCTACGATTCATAACCCACGTCTGTTCTTCTTTTCTATTCTCTTTTCCATTCTTTTTCCATTCTTTTCCATTCTTTTCATTCTTTTCCGCGTTCTGTAATGCACATTTTCACCAATTTTTGGAGTGGGATGACAATGGCAATGTGAGCCACCTA